>APFE030447959.1:28805-41816 GCA_000404065.3 Pinus taeda | reverse complement strand
TGATAGCCAAAGTGCCATTCATCTTGCAAAGAACTTAGCATTTCATTCCAGGACTAAACACATATAGCTCAAGTACCATTTCATACGGTCAGTGTTGGAAGATGGAGAGTTGAAGCTGGAAAAGATGCACACGAGCCAGAATCGTGCAAATATGCTAACAAAAGTTGTAAACAGGGAGAAACTGAGAATGTGCTCAGTTTCAATTGGTCTTCAAGGATGACGATGAAGATGAGAAACAGCCAGGCCCAAAGAGGAGTCATTGTCCAGCAAATGAAGCAGCGGTGGAGTTGCTACAATCATTCTCCAAGTGGGAGATTGTTGTGTGTGGAGCATGATTGTTCAGAGGTCTTTGTTTCAGCTGGATGTATACCCCAGGAAGTTTGTACACCCGTCCACGTGGGGGGCCGATCCCCCCCAGCTGGGGGGTCTGGGGGCTTGGGGACAGCACCCCCGAAGCTAAAAATAGATGTAAAATTGCCTTGTAAAAGTATAGTAATTTCTAGTCAGTCTGGGCTGTTCATTAGGCGGATGATCTGACGATATAACTTATGTTTAGATTAGGGTTTTTTGCCGTAGAAGGCAACCCCTCTCTTTGTATGAGGGAATTGTATTTGAGGCTGTGTAATAGATGTGTATTCTATGTGTGAGAAACAGAGAGGTGAGGCTGTGAGAGAAAACAGAGGATATTACAACAGATTTGCTGTAGGTTGTGTCTCTTCATTTTACTGGATAATAAAAAGGAAGGACTGGCTGTTCGGGGTGGACGTAGCCCAAACTGGGTGAACCACATATATCTGTGTCTCTCTTATTTTATCTGTTTTCTGTGTTTATATTTCTGCAATATTTTATGTGTTCCATTGCTCCGTAATATATAATTTTCTAACAGGTTGGACAAACACTCTGGAAGTCCTTAGTGGGTTGAGTTACTAGTCCTGGGAGCCTTGGTTGGAAAAGCGCTTTGGAAGCCCTGTATAAGATGTGGGTTGAGTTACTAGTTTTGGAAGCCTTGGCTGGAAAAACACTCTGGAAGCCTCGGAAGGCTTGGATGGAGACCAATCTGATGATGGTTTTTGGTGATGTCTGACCATGAGGTGGAATCATGTTAAAATTGGCAACTAGGGCCAAACTCCATGTGGGTTAGCTTATTTATGACAACTGATATTTTTATTGAATCCCTCTCGTCGAGAGGTGTAGGATTGATCTAAAGATTGTCTGATTCCAATAAGTATTTATGGAGATATGAATTTATTCTGATTATAGAATTATTATCAAGCTGACCAACAACTTGAGTAGGCTCAAAATCCCAATATTCATGTCTATTCATCATCTACGTTTTAGTAAAAATTGGCAAGGACTTGAAGACATTTGCTCCCACATTCTTGATGTGATCTGCTCTCCATGTCTTGGGTTTTTGGAGAAGGAGAGTCACAAAAAGTATACACTGGCCTAGTTTGATGATGCCCTAGCCAACATATGCTGATCCAACACAGGGACAAGGAGACTCCTTCAACGCAGTCAATCAAGACTCATCTAACGTAGTCATGAAGACATATATACACAGTCAAGTGATGCTCTAACTCATTGCTAGGAAGAGGACTATTACGCTGCTCATGGAAACTCACTTATATGTTGTTCATGGTTACGCTGTTCATGGTGACATTTATACAGTCAACGTGATGCCCTAATTATACACAGGGCAAAGATCCTTACATGCAGTAGTCTATGTAATGGGTCAAGGCTTGAAGTCACAACCAAAGCATGGAAGCCACAGTGATAACATAATGAAGCACGTAAAAGCCACAGTCATGGTAATGAAGGCACGGTAAGGGAAATAAAGGCCGCAGTAATGCCCTAACTGCAGTAGCCATAGTAAGGAAGTCACCTAGCCGCACTTAGCCGTAGTAGCAAAGACTCATACGCAGTCAATGGTGACACTCAGCCCTAGCCGCAGATCATTGATGACATTTATAAGCAGATCATGGAGACTTCTTAATACGTTGTTTATTAAGGTCTTTATACGTTGTTCATAAAGGTCTTTATATGTAGATCTTTGATGACATTTATAAGCAGATCATGGAGGCTTATGTATGCTATACATGATGACACATACATAGATAAAGGACTTTATATGCTGATCATGAAAACTATATACGTTGTACATGATATGTAATCTGGGCACATCTAAGAACAATCTTAATGTGCTATGAAATGTTAAAAGGAATATCTCGGTATATAAATCACAGTAACATAGATCCTGTACAACGGTGACTTAAAGTATTAAATGATGCACCAATATGCAACGATCACCTCTGCAAAGAATGTCATTCTCATCAAAGGTAAGAGAAAGGATCATAATCTTATAGTACAATAAGGTGGTGTTATGATCTCAAGGTACTAAGATCATCTCAGCCTCTAGGAACAGTCATGGTGTATAATCCTCTCATCAAAGCAATAATGATGCATGATGACATGGAGAATGAGAACATGGACATGGGCAGTAGTTGAATGAGAACATGGACATGATGCACAATAGTATGATGATAATACACATTTGTAAGGACATCAGCATGATCATGATGCATATTAGTATGGGCAGCATGATAAGATCATGAACATGAAGGGTAGCATGATAAGATCATGAACATGAAGGGAAACATGATAAAATCATGGACATGGGGGGCATGATGATTATCATGATTAGTGCAGCATGGTGCAGTATGATGTGGTGCAACAAGAGGACCAGATGCAGCATGATGATAGGTGAAGGAGTCAGCTTGAGAATCAGTTGAAGAAGAATGTCTTCAATTGATCTCATCGTTATACGAAATGATCTAATGCTAGATCTAGATAAGTCAAAGTGTTGACTTATGTTGTAAATGTACTATCTCTCTCTCTTTCTCTGCTGAACTTTGAAAAAAATTAAAGAAGAATTGATCAAGGGTTGCCCCACACATTGTGGGGTTTTTCCCTGGCTTGCGCCACATCTTGTGTCCTCTTGTCTTGGCTTGTCTTCTGCGATTTATATTTGTATTCTATCTACAGTTTATCTTAATGCTAATGTGATTGCTAACTGTGAAAATTTAAATAAATTTCTCTAGCATAGAACATACCAAAAGTTAACATGGGATCAAAGCTGGGGTGAAGACAATGCCCAAGCAAGAGTGAAAGAGAAATCACCAAAGACAGTTGGGACAAGACAAAAGGATCAATGGGTTCTTCACAATTCACTTAGGGTGAATTCGAAGCAGAGCATATTATCAAAATGGCGTAGCAGAACTTCTGATGGCATACCTAAAGATCACTTCATTGGAAAGGTACGTGTTTGCGGATCTAAGGGTGGAAGGAAAGGTAGATGTCTTGGTTATGAGTTCGGCCCTTATGCGAAGGAGTGTCCTAATGACAAAGATGCAGGTAATCAAAGACACAGCCGACTCTTCAAGAAAGCAATGAACCCCAGAATCTCTTTGATGTACCCAATTGGAAGGAGAACCTGGTGTCCATCTCGGAAATGGAAGTCAAAGGTTTTAGGGTGGCACTCATCGATGAAAAGGTACGTGTTTGAAAATAGATTTTTCAAAGATACTTTTGAGTTTAGGGTTGTATCAAGTTGCAGGAAGTCCACAGGGAACCATTTCCATTGACACAACACCAGAGGTCTGTGAGTCAGATGGTGACAGAGATGCCTGAATTCAAAAAGAGCATGAAGGTACATGTCTGAGACGTACAAAAGGAAAATCTTACAAGGAGACCATTCCCCCTCATGTAGCAGGTCCACAGGTTTGGAACAACTCGTGGAGTTTGAAATTCATGAACAAGAATCTCATGTATACAAGTGGAAGAAAGCCCTCTATGGCTTGACGCAAGACACCCCGAGCATAGTATGAGAGGATCAACAGTTGTTTGATGAAGCTAAGATTCACTAGGAGCGAAATCGATCCAAACCATTACTCGAAGGTTGTGGATGCTAGACCTCTCATACCCGCACCTATGTCTGACAGGTGCAGACCCTCTCATTTGTAGGAGACAGAGGGAATTGGATTCCGTATGTGAAATGATAAAATGTAAGCCTGTGACTATCTCAAGGATATTAACTTTTAGAAGCTATATGGTAGTGATGTCGGACCAGATTTGGGAAATGCCTCTGAGTTTCATAAACTCTATCACGTCGATTTTCTTGGTGAAATTCCGTCCGGACATGTGTTTTGCAGTTAGCATGGTGAGCCTCACTAGATTGGTGCCAAGGATCCTCTAAGATATCTGAGGGCACAATCTCTCATGGATTGAGATACATTGCTGGAGATATGAAAACTACATGATTATTTGAATGCTGACTGGGCAAGCATTGTGGAGAATCACGAGAGCACTTCTCAGTGCTAGTTCTTTTTGGGATCTGCTTCGATATCCTGGATTAGTAGGAAGTAGAAGTCGGTGGCTTTGAGTACACCAAAGCAGAGTATATTGCTGCTAGCATGGCCTTCTGTGAGGCAGTTTGGTTCCTAAAGCTCTTCAGTGAGTTGTTTGGATTTCCATTGGATACCTCTGTGACTCTCTGTAACAACTAGAGGTGGGATTCGATTATTGAGGAATCTCGTATTCGTCGATTGCTCTAGTGTTGGGTTGTGTTATATTCTTTCCATGACTAACCTACGTAGTGAACTGGGGGGTTAAAGGGGGGCGGGTAGCCCCCCTCTACGGGGTTTGAGGCAGCGCCCCGAGAAAATTTTTTTTTGGACTCTATATTAGGTTGGGCGAACCTACCTATGGTTTTCGGTCCATGGTTTTGGACGTGATGGTTTTCGGTCCATGGTATTGGATGCTTCGGCATGTATAAATATGTATTGTAACATTGAAAGGAACATAATGAAAAATCAAGCTGGTAGTCTCGGTTTGAGATCCAGTGGGGAATCTCTGTGTATATGTGTTTTATGTGTTATGCTCTCGCATTTTTATTTTTCCTGTGATTTAGAATTCGTATGCAGGTAATTTCTGTACGGGGTTAAAACCTACATCCAATAGATAGACATCATTTGGGATATGGTAAGTCAATAAGCAAGGAGGCTCCATCACATTAAGATGATGTATAGGTCGATACACCTTGTCAAAGCCCCGAGGAAAGATATAATTTGTGATTTTCCCAAACGACTTGGAGTCATCAAGAAACCCTTGTACAAGGGTCCAACAAGTTGCATACATTGAGCTATGGGAGCTCTAAGGGCTTGCGGTTCTTACTGGAGCAACATACAACCACAGGGTGACTCACCCTCTCCTGGTGGTGCATTGGAACAAGATGATTTTCTCTCTTTTGGGATAAGATGATTTGATCTCTTGTGGAACAGGATGATTCGCTCTCTTGTGTAGCAGGATGATTAGTTGTCCTATGAGGCTTGGATTGATGTGTTCTCCATGGCGATTGTAGCAGGATTGATGTGTTCTCCTATGAAGCCTGGATTGGTGTGTTCTTCGTGGTGATTGTAGCAGGATTGATGTGTTCTCCTGTGAGGACATGATTGATTAGTTCTCTTGTCGAGGCATCCTACCCATGCAGTCTCGGACTCGTGGGAAGTACCTCTAATCCGATCAATGAGCAGGGAAATGAAGTTAGGGACCATAGTAGTACCGATGGATGCATCGTTGTATCTACCGTACTCCCTACGCTAGGATGACCTCCATTGATCTGGGATCAATGATACTGGTTTGGGACGAGTGGTAGGAGTTGTACCATACTATGACACTGACTTTGGGTCGGTTGAGACTATTCTAGGACTAGTGGTACATACTCTGGGACCTACTTCGTGTCAATGCAATACTGGTTTGGGACCAGTGAGAGTGGTACATACTATGGCACTCACTTCAGGTCAGTTGAAACTGGTTTGGGACCAATGATACACTCTCTGAGATTGCGATACTGGTCTGGGACTAGTGGTAGGAGTGGTACATACTATGAAGCTGACTTCGGGTTGGTTGAGACTGGCCTGGGATCAGTGGTACGCACTATCAAACTGACTTCAGGTCAGTGGAGAATGGTATGAGACATTCTCGATCAATTCTTCTTCTTCATAGTTCAACAAAGCTAAGTTGAGCAGAGTAGAGCAAAGCATAACCAACAGAGCTAGCAGTGCTGAGCATAACAGAGCACAGTAGAGTAGAGCCAATGGAGCTGAGAAGAGTAGAGTAGAGCCAACAGAGTTGAGTAGAGCAGAGCAGAGCCAGCGACACTGAGCAGAGTAGAGCTAGCAGAGCTGAGCAGAGCCAACAAAGTTGGGCAGAGCAGTGCAGGGCATTGATGATAGAGATAGTATAGTCGAACATATGGATCAGCAGATGGAGTTCTCCCTAGTAGAGAGGGAGTGTTAAAATTGGAAACTAGGGCCAAATTCCATGTGATTCAGCTTATTTATGGCAGTTGATATTTTTATTGGATCCCTCTCATCAAGAGGTGTAGGATTGATCTAAAGATCATCCAATTCCGATAAGTATTTATAGAGATATGAATTTATTTTGATTATGGAATTATTATCAAGTTGACTAGCAACTTGAGTAGGCTCAGAATCCCAATAGTCATGTCTATTCATCATCTACATTTTAGTATAAATTGGCAAGGACTTGAAGACATTTGTGCACACATTCTTGATGTGATCTTCTATCCACGTCTTGGGTTTTTGGAGAAGGAGAGTCACAAAAAGAATACGATGGCCTAGTTTGATGATGCCCTAGCCAACGTATGCTAATCCAACATAGGGACAAGGAGACTCCTTCAATGAAGTCAATGAAGACTCATCCAATTCAGTCATGAAGACATATATACACAGTCAAGTGATGCTCTAACTCATTGCTAAGAAGAGGACTATTACGCTACTCATGGAAACTCACTTATATGCTGTTCATGGTTACACTGTTCATGGTGACATTTATACAGTCAATGTGATGCCCTAATTATACACAGGGTAGAGATACTTACATGCAATAGTCTATGTAATGGGTCAAGGCTTGAATTCACAACCAAAGCATGGAAGCTGCAGTGATAACATAATGAAGCACGTAAAAGTCGCAGTCATGGTAATGAAGATGCTGTAAGGGTAATAAAGGCCGTAGTAATGCCCTAACTGTAGTAGCCGTAGTAAGGAAGTCACCTAGCCACACTTAGCCGTAGTAACAAAGACTCATATGTAGTCAATGGTGACACTCAACCCTAGCCACAGATCATTGATGACATTTTTAAGCAGATCATGGAGACTTCTTAATGCACTGTTCATTAAGGTCTTTATACGTTGTTCATAAAGGACTTTATATGCAGATCTTTGATGACATTTATAAGTAGATCATGGAGGCTTATGTATGCTGTACATGATGACACATATGCAGATAAAGGGCTTTATATGCTAATCAAGAAAACTATATACGTTGTACATGATATGTAATCTAGGCACATCTAAGAACACTCTTACTGTGCTATGAAATGTTAAAAGGAAGATCTCGGTATATAGATCACAGTAACATACATCCTGTACAACTATGACTTAAAGTATTAAATGATGCACCAATATGTAGTGATCGCCTCTGGAAAGAATGTCATTCTCATCAAAGGTAAGAGACAGGATCATAATCTTACAGTATAGTAAGGTTCCGTTATGATCTCAAGGTACTAAGATCATCTCAACCTCTAGGAACAGTCATGGTGTATAATCCTCTCATCAAAGCAATACTGATGCATGATGACATGGAGCATGAGAACATGGACATGGGTAGTAGTTGAATGAGAACATGGACATGATGCACAACAATATGATGATAATACACATCTGTAAGGACAACAACATGATGATGATGGAATTAGTATGGCCAGCATGATAGGATCGTGAACATGAAGGGCAGCATGATAAGATCATGAACATGAAGGGCAGCATGATAAGATCATGGACATGGGGGGCATGATGATTATCATGATTAGTGCAGCATGGTGCAGTATGTTGTGGTGCAACAAGAGGACCAGATGTAGCATGATGATAGGTGAAGGAGTCATCTTGAGAATCAGTTGAAGCAGAATGTCTTCAATAGATCTCATCGTTATACGAAATGATCTAATGCTAGATCTAGATAAGTCAAAGTGTTGACTTTTGTTGTAATTGTACTATCTTTCTCTCTCTCTTTCGCTGCTGAACTTTGAAGAAAATAAAAGAAGAATTGATCAAGGATTTCCCCACACATTGTGGGGTTTGTCCCTGGCTTGCACCACATCTTGTGTCCTCTTGTCTTGGCTTGTCTTCTGCAATTTATATTTGTGTTCTATCTGTAGTTTATCTTAATGTTGATGTGATTGCTAACTATGAAAATTTAAATAAATTGCTCTAGCATAGAACATACCAAAAGTTAACAAATCGCTATTTGATGGGTTGAGGTGGGTGGCCTATGGAAGCCTTGGATGATTTTTGTTTGATGTGTTCTCTAAGATCCCATATTCATGATTGGAATATGGCACGGGGTTGATTCATTGAAGAGATAATTCGCTCAGCCAATCTATGGTTGGGTGGAACATGGTAGTCCCATCACTAGTTGGTTCATTGCATTTATTAATGAAAAAAATCATTCCCTTGATTTTCATGTGCAAATTTGATGATGTATATATGGGTTTTGATGGCTGACATGATTGGAATATGGCACGGGGTTGATTCATTGAAGAGATAATTCGCTCAGCCAATCTATGGTTGGGTGGAACATGGTAGTCCCATCACTAGTTGGTTCATTGCATTTATTAATGAAAAAAATCATTCCCTTGATTTTCATGTGCAAATTTGATGATGTATATATGGGTTTTGATGGCTGATATGTTTATTGTATTTTTGTTCCTATTATGTTGTTTATATGCATATTTACCCTAGAAGGTGTTACAGAGTCTTCCTCCAAAGCCTTGAATATTTTGAGGAACGTTTCCTCAACAGTCAAAATTGAAGAAGCTTCTATCATTTCACCTCCATTCACATTTCATACATTCCCAAAACCTGAAGAATTCAAAGATATTCCCATAAACAATCCAAGTCAGAGCATCGATAATTTTCCATCTTAGCTCTAGTTATCTGCAACTCATACAACTCCTTAGCAAGGCCCTGTGATAAACCTCTTACTACCTCCCTTGAAAAACATGGTTGTCCCTATCTTTATTTTAAATAAATATGCTCCACTAGAACTACCACATCCCTTAAATGGGATGCCACAAGATTACCTTAACCTCTTGCCAAGATTTACTGGAGAGGATGATATCTCAGCTCAAAGGCACATAGAAAACTTCCTTGCATTTGCAAAAAACGTGAATGTAGAACACCTAGATGTGGTGTTAAGACTCTTTGCTCAATACCTAGATGGGGAGTCAATGAAATGGTTTAAAGCCCTCCGAAATGCTTCAATCACTATCTGGGAGGAGACGAAAAACTATTTTATGCAGAAGTTGGAGGAGAAAAGGGACGATGGGTACATCCTCAATGAATTCAATGCAATGAAGAAAAACTATAATGATGATGTTTCAAAATTTATAAAAAGGCTTAACAAATTATAAAATAGTATTCCTACTAAAATTAAATCTCCACAGGTTTCTGTCAAAGTGGTATTTGCTGGGGCTTTTAAACCAGAATTTGGGTTCACCCTTAGAGAAAGGAAGTCCTATACCTGGACAAGATTCAAATAGATGCTCTAGAAGTTGAAGCAAATTTCACCTCCACTGGGAAGAGGAAAGGGAAAACTGAGCATGGATATAGGAGGAGGGGAAAAGAGGAAGAATATGTCTAACAAGCTTGTGAATTTCGAGTTGGAAAATAAAAACCCTCCTCGACAAAGTCAACTAACTCCTAACCAAAATTTTAACTCTCATTATAGGAGGCCACCCTTGCAACTCTTGGAAAGGGAGAGAAAGTATCAACATGACCATATTTAGCCCCCTTTGTGTCTAGAAGATGATCTTGAAGAGAATACTGAAGATACCATAGGGGTCCAAGAAAATCAGTTCTCTTCTCTCTCTGATGAGGAGCAGGGAATAGAAGCACATGAGGATGAAGGGGATGACTTGGATGCCCCATTGGATGATGGTTGTTGGGCCTAAGAATTATCCTTAAAATACATCCACTTCCACTCCATTTAACATCCACTTTCTCTCCATTCACACATTTTCTCACCTCTATTCCAGCACCATGTCATCAAATCCTCTTCACTTTCATCATTATATGGGTTACCTTTGTGTTTTCCAAAACATTATTAATTCTTAGTATTTTTAAGTGTTTTTTGTGGTTAAAATTTAGAAAATAATATCCATATACTTATACCTAACAATTAGATTGAGTTTGTTGAGATGTGTAGGTATAAAGGAAGCTTATAAGGCACCCTTATGTGGCACTCTATGTTCAAATTCGAATTTGAGGAGATCATGGACCTCATGGAGAAGATCATGGAGGATAGGGTTATGTGTCACCATTGGTTGAGGGATATGTGGATTTGAAGAGGGAATAGTGGATCATCATTATGAGTTTGTTATTTCATATTGTTGTATAAATAGGAGTGATATCTCCTTCATTTGTAATCTTAATTTTTTAGAATTTAGAAACTTAGTCCTTCACTTGTAATTTTAGATTTTAGGATCATTGTAATGAAGATTTAGAATCTCTTGGAATGTAGAACTTGGAGCTTGTAATTGCAATTTGTAATTGACGATAAATAAAGTGGATTGGATTTTCTTCTACATTTGACTTCTTGCTAGGTGTGCTTGTGGAGCTATGGAGGGCCCTCATTGCCTCACTTGCATATTTGTTTTGGTATAGTAAGCTTTCATTTATGTTTTTAATTTCATTAGTTTAAAGATTTTGATGCTGGAAATATAAATGATTAGTCTCTTGTAAGAGAGCTTTAATATTTCCTGTAATCAATTTGAATTATGTTTAAATGCCTTCATTTCTTAGTTTATTGATTAGTATGGTTAGAAATATTAATTAATAGTCTCCTATAAGGGAGCTTCAATATTTCTTACACTTGTCATAATGTCTTTTAATTTTTAGATTTAATTTTGTTAAATGACTAAATAGGTGTTGGAGATCCCAATGAAATACCTCCTATAAGGGAGCTTTGGCATTTCTTGACCTATCTTAGTTTAGTTTGTCTCTAAGTCCATATATATTGGATGAGCTTTGAAGTTTACTTACCCGGATTGATAGTAAATGAAACTCTAATTTACATCCACATTTTAGACCCAACATTTTGGCGTCGTCGACAGGGACGATGATTTGGAGATAGACTTAGGAAGTCATTTTTATTGCAATTTCTTTTTTATGGAATAACTTGTGAAACTTGGTGACAATAGGATCTTCATAAAGGTGTTCAAGTTTGAGCTTTTTGATTTTTCATACTTAGTTTGATTTTAAATTCAGTTTTTTTTATTATCAAACCCCCTCATTTCTTACTAATTCATCTGCGGATGAGAAATTTGAAGATGTTAAACATGTACTTCTTGGAGAGTAAGAACAATATTGAAGATTGGTTTCAAAAGAACCTTGCACCAAATCCAAGAATAAACAGTTTACTCACATCCTTGCAAATAATCAGGTAAAAATTTTAAATCTTGATATGAGCATTTTCGAATTCTTAGTCCGTAGGTGGCTTCACTGGAAGCATGCTTTTACCTAGGAAATAAAAAATATATTTCAAGCAAGTTAAAGTAGAATAGATTAGAAAAATAAAATGAGATCTCGCTAGAGTTTTTAGTCTTGTTTTTCTTTGAAAAAAAACATCATCATTTCTCATGAATAAATTTACACTTCATCCACACTAACTTGCAAAAAAAAAAGAAAAGCAAATCAATAGGTTAGTATGCTCTCTTCCTGCGCTTCGAGTGATCAGGAAAATCTATTGATTTATTTTGCACAAATTAATAAAAATCTCTTGCTTGGAATTTGCACAAATCATTAAAACTACAACATTATAAGAAATCGAAATCATTTTTTTTTTTTTTTAATTTGTTTATTTTCGATTCCAAATTTAAAAATTAAATATGTAGTTTAGTGATTTGATCAATATGTTAAAACTCTCTGCATATGTTTATTTAGTCCTAGTAGACCACAATTTGCAGCTCCATGATGTACAAAATATTCATTATATCAAAATATTCACTATATTCTGCTTTGATGTGCTGGGATCAAACAAGCCAAATCTGCATATAAACAAATCAATATCTAAATACAGTTGGCCCTGTCATTATTGAAATCGGTCTCGTTAAAGCTCTGTCGAAAGGGTTCAGGTGTAGACAAAACCTACATCGTTTAACCTGGCCGTTTACATAGATAACACACTCTTCTAACACTCAATGATAAGAAAGTCTTCAAGCTCACGAACATTTGAAACATCTAGTTGTTGCACCTTCACAATTTCTACCAATGTTAACATTGTTAGCTGCTTCAATTTAAGCACTTGTTCAGGTTCTAATGATAGAAGATGAGCAACATTACTTTTGTAATCAATCCACGTGCCATGTGCAAACAGGCGAAGTAGATCCAAAAATTTAGAAAACTCAGTTCCCTGAAGCTCCAAAATATTCGGTACCGAGAGAATTTCATAGAAAGCAAACAATGATGAATGCACAGTTGCATTTTGGATTGATTTGATGACTGCATCCGCTCCTATCGTATTCTCAATTTTATGAAATGTTGTATATATTCCTCTTGCCTCTGTTCAATTTCCATCTTGGTGATCTGCTCTGTGTGCTTATTAGCACTCAACTAGATCAAAACAATCGTATGACAAACTCAACTAGATAAAAAAAAAAATGATATGGTTGGGTGTGAGTGGAAAGTAGAAAAATGGAGAAATGAATTGCAAAAGAAGAAAAATAGGTCAATTGAGTGCTGGATTCAAAAGGGTTCTATTGTCAGTTGCTTTCGAGGGATTGAGCGAACAGAGAGCATATTGAGTTCATTAAGCGATTGAAGCCCTTGGACAGTTGAAGGAGAATCGTAAAAGGATCATTATATATTCAATGGTTCT
>APFE030447959.1:0-20473 GCA_000404065.3 Pinus taeda | reverse complement strand
CACTCCTCCTGCCATTCTGCCTCCTCACCCAGCTCAACCACAACCATTACCTCCTGCTCCTCCAAGACAACCCCAGATGCCTACTCAACCGAACCCGAACCCCAACAACAGACAGGCCCAACAGATATATACTGGGGAAACAACATGCCCTACCTATGCTGTGGAGATCCAGGAGATCAACTTGCGATCTGGGAAGGTCCTTCCAGAACGCCAACCTCCTCCCCTAGAGGAGGAGGAAGAGAAACAGGGAAGTGAACCCAAAGCCATTCCATCCTTTCCTGAGTGACTAATAGTAACCACACAACCAAACCCAGAGGAGATTGAACTTCTAGGAGAACTCAAGCAGTTGTGTGTGAAAATACCACTTCTCCAGGCCATAAAAGATGTAAAAATATACAACAAATTGATCAAGGAGAAGTGTTTCAGGCATCCAGGCAGGCGCAAGAGAGATTCCCCGTCTATCAATGTCATAAGACAACTGTCCGATCTGATGTTGGGGCAAGTAATCTGTCCAAAATATTTGGACCCTGGGAGTCCTGTAGTTGATGTCCACATCAATGGCACTATAATGCCCCATACCTTGATTGATCTAGGGGCTGCCATTAATGTGATGACTAGGGACACTGTGCTTAAACTCAACCTTCAGAGTTCCCTAAGGAAGACCTCGACAGCACTGCAGTTAGCAGGCTGCTCCACCGTGACTCCAGAAGGGATTGTGGAAGATGTCCTGGTCTCTATTAACTCTTGGGAGTACCCTGCTAACTTCTTGGTCCTTCAGCCAAAGGAAAAACTTATTGGATACCCCCTCATCTTGGGAAGGCCTTGGTTAGTTACTGCGGATGCTTACATTAGTTGTCGAGCTGGAAGCATGACCATCAATAATGGGCCTATGTCTAAGCAGCTAGTCCTTTATCCTCCTGCCCAACCATTGCTAGAACATGACTTACCACTCTGGTTGGAAGAGGGAGATGAGGATGAGGTCTACTTTGCACCTTTGTGCACTATAGAAGTCACCAGGGGAGGCCCTTAAACCGAGGATGACTTGATTGAGAATTTGATTCAAAATCCACCTCTTAGTGCACTGCCATTAGAAGAGTTGGTGGAAGATACCCAAGCCAGTGCTCTAGTGGACCTCTGTGTGACTGATCCGACCTCTCCTAGAGTTAAAAGTGTGGAATTTGGCCCTGAAAGAACCTTAAAGATCAGCGCCTCCTTATCTCCCTCCCAGGAGAAGGAGCTGTGTAGCTCGTTGAACCGCCATTTGGAGGCTTTTGCCTGGAGTTATAAGGAAATGAAAGGAGTCCATCCTTCGGTATGTACCCATCACATTTACATTAAAGAGGATTGTAAACCAGTCAGGCAGCCTCAGAGGAGAATGAATCCAGCCCTTAAAGACATTATCAAAGAGGAATTGCAAAAGTTATTGGATGGAGGATTCATCTACCCCATCTCCAATAGTGAGTGGGTTTCACCTCTAGTGCTTATGCCCAAGAAGAACGGGAAGTGGAGAATATGTGTAGATTATCGGGAACTTAACAAGGCCACCAAGAAAGATCATTTCCCTTTGCCTTTCAGGGAAGAAGTTCTTTTCTTTCCTAGATGGGTTTAGCGGGTATAATTAGATCCAAATCAGCCCAGAAGACCAAGATAAGACCACCTTCACTTGTCCATGGGGTACCTTTGCCTACCGAGTCCTTCCCTTTGGGCTATGCAACGCTCCTGCCACTTTCCAGAGAGCAGTATTGAGCATATTTGCTGAGCTGGTTCATGATTCAGTGGGAATCTATATGGATGACTTTACTCCTTATGGGTCTAACTCCCAAGAAGCCTTGTCCAACTTGGGAAATTTTTAAACAAGTGCATTGAGATGAACTTGTCCCTCAGTCCTGAAAAATGTGAATTCCTGATGACTGAAGGGACCGTGCTAGGTCATACCTTTTCTCAGCAAGGATTGCAGGTGGATCCTAACAAAATTTATATCATCCAAAAGGTTCCACCTCCTCAAAAGGTGAGAGATGTTCAGAGTTTTTTAGGCTTGGCAGGATACTATAGAAGATTCATCAAAGATTTCAGTAAGCTAGCCTCGCTATTGTTTAGCCTCTTAGGAAAAGATGTCGAATTTAAATGGACTAATGACTGCCAAGGGGCTTTGGATGAGTTGAAAGGTAAGCTGGTATCCATCCCGATCTTGAGAGGTCCAAACTGGGCCCTACCTTTCCACATCCACACTAATGCCTCGAACAAAGCCATAGGAGTAGCCTTAGGACAAGTTGAGGAGAAATTGCCATATGCCATATACTTTGTTAGCAAAAACCTGTCCAAGGTAGAGATGAACTATACGGTAACCGAGAAAGAGTTCCTGGCCGTAGTCCATTCCTTAAACAAGTTTAGACACTACATCACTGGTTATCAAACATTTGTACACACTGATCATGTTGCGATTAGATATTTAATGAATAAATCTGATGTGAATGCTCGTATCATTAGATGGTTACTTTTGTTGCAGCAATTTGATTTGACTATTGTTGACAATCCAGGTAAGGAAAATGTTGTTGCTGACTTCCTATCTAGATTGGATTTACCTGCAGGTGAGGAAGGGACAGTGGATGACCAGATGCCGGATGGACACTTGCTTTCTATCTCAGTACTCTCTCCATGGTTTGCTGATATAGCAAACTACTTGGTCTCAGCAAAGTTCCCTCCGTATCTATCCTCAAAGGAGAAGAGAAAAATCGTGAGGAAGAGTGCCCCATTCACTTGGATCGGGGGCAACCTGTTTAAACTCGACCCAGATCAGATCTTGAGGCATTGTGTTAGGGAAGAGGAAGTATTTGAAATACTCCTAACCTGTCATGATGGACCATGTGGAGGCCACTGTGCAGCAAAAAGGACCGCCTTCAAAATTCTACAGGTTGGCTACTATTGGCCTACTCTTCATCAAGATGTCAGAAGATACATCAGCCAGTGTGACCGATGTCAGAGGATGGGGAAACCTACTCCAAGGGATGAAATGCCCCTCCAACCTCAAGTGACTTTCGAGCCATTTGAGAAGTGGGGCATGGATTTCGTGGGACCTATCAACCCTCCTTCAAAGAAAAGGTCTTACATCATTGTGTGCACCGACTACCTGACAAAGTGTGCAGAAACAAAGGCAATCAAGGCAGCGACAAAAGAGAAAGTGGCTGAGTTCTTAAGGGAAAACATCTTCTACAAGTTTGGCTACCTAAGAGAGTTAGTCACCGATCAAGGAAGCCAATTCACCTCCAACCTGATTGAAGATTTGCTCGCTCATCACAAGATCAAGCACAGGATTTCCACCCCATATCATCCCCAAGCAAATGGACAGGTGGAAGTCACTAATAGAGCGTTGGAAGGGATTTTGACTAAGGTGGCGAGAAACAGCAGAAAGGATTGGGAAAACTGCGTGGTTGAGGCCACCTGGGCCTACAACACCATTGGAAAACTACAACCAGTTTCACACCTTATGAGCTAGTCTACGGGAAGAAAGCTTTGCTGTCCATAGAGTTCGAGTATAACACATTGAGGGTGGCAGCTCGACTGGACCTAGATCTCAGCCATGCTCAACGTGAAAGATTACTGTAGCTAAATGGATTAGATGAACAAAGAATGCAAGCCCTCCTCCACTCAGAAGTAGTCCAACTTCAGAGGAAGATATGGCACGACCAGCACCTTAATGAAAAACAATTCCAGCCAGGAGATTGGGCGCTGCTGTATGACTCAAGATACAAGGATTTCAAAGGAAAGCTGAGGACAAGATGGCTAGGACCATATGTAGTGGAGAAGTGTAATGACAATGGTTCAGTCCTTATCAGGACCATTGATGAAGAAGCCATCCCCATGCTTGTTAATGGGAATCGGTTGAAAATCTACAAGAAACCTCTTTCAAGGCAGGAGTTCATTGAAACTTTGGAAAAATCAGTGCTGGTAGTGGAGCAGGGTTCTGCCCCTATTCCACCCACACTTTGATCATCAAAAAAAAAAAAAGGAGAAAAAAAATAGAAATAGAAAAGATCCTTGGATGAAAACCTTTTTGAGGCGCCTAGGGTAGACAGTGAGGGTGAAAACCTCATGGAGGCGCCCCAACTGTCTCTAGAGAAATAAAAAAAATGTGGAATAAGAAGATCCTTGGGTGAAAACCTCTTTGAGGCGCCTAGGGTAGACAATGAGGGTGAAAACCTCATTGCGGTGCCCTAGCTGTCTCAAAAAAAAAAAAAAAGGAAGAGAGAAAAAAGAAAAGAGAAAAAAGAAAAGAACAAAAAAAAAAGAAAAAAAAGAAAACATGACTAATCTTTGTGAAGTAATTGCAGGTTGCAGGACATCCTACATTACAAGAAAAGAGGGGCATGCAAAATGAGCACAGGGGTCCATACCAAACTCAAGGACACCCCTTCAGACACCCCCTCCATGGCCACTCACCTCTCCTAGGATTTGGTCACATTCGGGTTGAGATTGGGCCTTCTACAGGAAGTTCTGGGCTTTCTACAGGAAGTTCCAAGCTTTTCTATAGGAAGTCCTGAATTTCTATAGGAAACATCCTGTAGAACTTTCGGACAAGCCAAATTCAAGTTTGAGAAGGAATCTCATGGTTGGGATCAGTTTGTTAGACCTGAGGCCACACCTCTATCCAATCCAACACCATGTGGCGCCCTGTTCCATCTCTTGACACCTTTGTCACCCACCTGGTCGTGTGTTCCTACACAGTCATTTCAAAAACCCTATTTTCCTCAGGTTGACAGCAGATAAAAAGAGGAAAAATTTCAAGTAAAAACTCAAGCAACAAAGGCTCACACACTCTACCTATTCAAGCTCCACGTAGACTCTTCATCAGTGAATGTAGCCCTACTTGTTTAGCCTGCATCCTAGGAGGAGAAGCAACTATAGGATGTCCTACAGGAATCCTGTAGCAGCTGATCTGTCTGGAGCATATACTATGGAGTCAATAGCAGCTGAAATCGACACAGGGAACATGTAACAAGCTCCGCTCGGACATGAACACCTCCTCAATAGATGAAATCAGACAGAACCTGTGCATGCAACATTTACGACCAGAGGATCGGGTCCCTAAGCCGTGCATACAACATTAGCCAACGAAAGAAGGAGTTCCAGCGCCTATGCATGAAGCAGCAGTGAGCAAAGCCATCATTCCACATCTCGAAGCCTGCAGAACACGTCCACAGCCACACAGGTAAGTGTCTAACCTTATTCGTCAAATTGCATAGACTATACTCTGAAAATTGCATGTCCATGAAATGGTGCGGATTGAACAAATTCGGTGGCCAGTCAACTCGCCACCCACAGTCAATGGAATGGCCTCATGGGATCCGAACGAGCTTGGCTACGCCAAAGAGATGTGCAGCCGACACATGGGAAGTGTCTAGTGGGGAAATTGGCGGACTGACAGTGGTGGCGGCAGTTAATGGCAGAGGGGAAGTAATGGCGACCAGAGACATGTAGGAGAATAATGGCCGTGACGTTGGCTAATGGATCAGCTTGGACACCTCACCCCCTCGCCAGGAATTGTGCCGTAATTCAAAATTGCTCGGCCGAAGAACTCATGATGAACTGCTGTCATTTACACTTGCAACCGTTTTCAGCAAAGTACGCGTCCTCCTCCCCTGCAGTTTGTTAGCCTGAGCTTCTCAGCACGTTTCAAAATCCTCCCGTGTCCCAGGCTCGTTCAGAAGCGTCGTGTCATCCTCCAGTACTCGGAAAAGCTCTCTATAGGAAGGAGCTCTATAGGAAACATGACATAGCCTCCTAGAGCAGAGAAACCTAGACTGCCTGTGTCGAAATTGGAGTTTCGAAGAGAGGTAGGCTCAAAAACACCATTCCCATGCATGATATTCCGAAAGGTGGTGAATTAAACTGTCCAGAGTAGGAGAATTAGAAGCAAGTCTACCTGTGGGTCAAGAACATTAGTTTGCTTGTGTGATACACAGAAATTTTCAGTCGGTTCTACATCAAATTCTCCTCCACGGTTCTTGTTAAGAAATTCCTCCTATAGAAACGATAAACCACTATGAGGGCTAACCTGTGCATGAAGAATGTGACTTTTATGTGGTTGAATGCATGTTGGGTGATGGAAGCTCTGCAGTGTAGGCAACCGGCCAAATCCTACGCCCTATACCTCAGGGATCAATGGTTGCAGTTTCAAATCAACAATTTGGCACAGAGAGGTATCACTCCATTTCAAAACTACTCATCCAATGCCAGGTCGAGCGGATGAACCAGTAATGGATACGGTCTAAGTTTACCCATATGAGAAGGAGCGCTATACCATAATGAGAATTTTGACTAACGGCTATGTCCAGGGCCCCGAAGGTTACCGAAAGAATGCACGTATAGTGCCTGGGATGCCGGGTTCACACGACCCATTATGGTAGTTCTCTTTCCTCAATGTCTTTCCTCTCCTTATCAGTCGGCCCCTGTCGGGTCCTTGCCGACTATACATACACTCTCCTATGATACCTTCTCTGTACACTTCGGTAAACGCGTTCCATACTTTGACCCGTAACTAGTCAATCTATGTCTATGACTTGGGACACAAACTTCCATCCCTGCTTCCGGCTCCGATACTGCTACTAACACTGTTGCAAGTAGCGCTGCTGCTCGTTATTCTAAAAATGGAATAGGATATGCATACGGTTCGATGGAGTTCGGATGTACGAAGGATGCCACTTGATCTGTCCAAAACCAAAGCCTTCGTAACTTATTTATTTATATTAGGGGTGGAATAATTTCAAGTAGGGGTTTCAGTGTGGGGAGAGGCAAAAGCCTGGGTACAGGCGACATTCAAGTAAGCATCCACACAATTCATGGCTCTATGTGATAGTAGCTCATTCGATGACAAGGCCAAGCTATCAAAGTTTTACCTACACAACTTGGCCCTTCCCAACATGAACTTGTTGGACCCTAACGCTGCGGTAGGGGACGTACAACTTATGGCCATGGCCTCTTGGCTAAATCATGAAGAAAAGAGAGCAGCAGAGGTCCAAAACATTATGAACAGAGAGCTACATGAGCCACTATTGATTAGAGTAGAATCAGAGGATCCTTTAGCATTGATATCCACCCACCAGCACTTGGCCAATGACCCTCAGGCCCTACCAGATTACATGGGACGACAAGCTCAAGCCATAGCCCATTTTGAGGACATGGAGAGACTGCTGGGGGATAACTGTGTTCATGCTTGCTCCCGAAGGTGGAATTCACTGTCCCACAGCCTAAATATTAGAGAATACCACACCCCCACAAGGATGAGGGAGACCTTGGTAAGAGTGCCTCTCTACAAATAGTCCATGCATAATCTTTAGGCTAGCTGGATTGGCCTCAAATTCAGTCTTTCCTTACTTTTGGGGTTGTTAGAGGGAGTCAAAGAAGAGGAGGAACACAAGCAGTGGGAAGAAGTGGAAAGCAAAGCAGGATTTCATGATCGTGAAGAAGATATCACTTCAGAGGCATGGGATGTGAGGGAGGTGGTCAAGGCTATCAAGGATGATGAGTTGGACTAGTTGCTCAGAGGATGAGCAACCCATTTAGCAGGGGGGTGATGATGAGCCCCGAATTGGGTAACTTATTGGGCTCATTTTGCCTAATTGTCCTTGTTCAATCCTCCATTTCTCATAGATTATGCATGTTTTTTTAGTATGTTTATGTTATTTGAACGAATAAGGGTGGTCACTCTACCAGGGAGGCTAATACGTGGTTATTTCAGGTTTTTTGGACAAGTTTTGGAGAAAAACCAAGCAATTATGGGTCAGGTGACAGCTAAGCTCAAGGTGAGGATTCGTAGCGGGGTTGTCTCTGGCATTAAATGGCCCTTCCTTGAAATCTCCAACCTCAACTCCGAGATCAACAGGCCACCAAAATGAATACTAAAGGCATCCAAGCAGCTTTGGGAAGAGTGACTGTTTACTAACAGTTGGAACAGCCGAGTCCCTTGAATTTAGGAGGGTTGCTAGGCCCCTTGTAGTGTATAAATAGGAAAGCCTCAGCCTTTGTAGTTTACTTTTGGAACAACTGTATTTTTGCAATAGAGTGCTATCATTTTCTTAGCTCGTTTTCTTGTAGCTAATGATGTATAACTTTCTTGTGATGATTATTTTTGGATAATGAAAAGCAGTTCTATTTGGCATCATCTCTGAGTTTTTTATAGGAGCCTGTAGCTCTTGGGGTTGGGCCCAACCTAAGAGCCAAGGCCTCCTTCTTGTATTGTTATTTGTTTTTACGTCTTTGCAAATAATTTCTGTTTAGTAGATTAACACCTTGCTGGTTACATAGGTCATGGTTAATGATCAGATAGGATTTTGCATGCTCAAATTTAGTTGATAGATTAGTAACAGGGAAGATCTCCAGAAAAAAGGCCATCAAGCACCTCTGATCTCACCTCTCCCTTAGTGGGATCGTGAGCTGGGACAAAGGTGACATTGATGCCAACAAAAACGCTGTTTTGCTTTGTCATGCAATTCTTAGTGTTGGAATCTTCATTTGCAGATGTTGATATTAGTAGTGTTTAAATGCTTCAGTTTATGATTGCTTAGTTGTATAGTTATTTCATGCATTTCATTTCGAATAAACTTCTGTTCATTTCCTTTGCTGTTACTTAGGTCAGAATAGAGTGAAGTAACTAGGTCATAGGTTTTCTAAGTGTTTATTTGTTCAGTTTAAACCACTTGCAGAGTACCTATTATCCTTCTTTACCTGCCCATACTCCATCCAACCTACCTGATTCATCCTTCACTTAAAACCCTTACTTTACATTTGCCTCATTCGGTTACTTTGCCATGATTCTCATCTTCTTGTGCAACATCGTTTCATCCCTCCTTGAACAAATCTAACCATCTGCGCCACTCCTCAACTCCATCCTCCAATTCTTGAACTCCCCTACACCCCTATTTCACCTCCATACTCATTCCTCCACCTTTTTACATCCATCCATGCTCCAAAATCCCATTTTTGAACATCCTGTAGAGAATTACAGACATCCTATAGAAACTCCAGACATCTTGTAGAAACCCTGCAGACTTCCTATAGAAGCTCACAAAAGCGGTTTCTTGAAGGCCAAACTCTGTGAAACTCTCAGGAAGGGTGCTAGGGACCCCTTAAGCCCTCTTTGAACCTTCCCGACCTCTTCCAAGCATTTCCTCTCGCCAATCCACCTCTGCATAGTCAAAACAGTTAAATCGCGTGCATGATAATTCTGACAACTTATTCAAAAATACAAAAAGATGGTTCTTTTAGATTTTGCTGTAGACATAACTTAGATACATGCATTTCATATTCTTAGAAGTCAATGGCATCTCTCCCAGTAACTTGCATCCTCTTTCTTGCATCAGTAGAGCTAGCTGGTAAAATTAGGGTTTGCTAGGGTTTGCGTTTGCTTTCAGCTTTTCAGTTTCCTTTTGCAAATAGATTAGCTTCCTTCGAGTTAGCTTCCATCCATCAGTTAAACAGCTTCTTCTCAGAGCTCATAGAAGTTGGCTTGAGCCCCTAGCGGACTTGTGCCAGCTGACCAAGTGACAACTGCAGCAAGATCTAGTACTTGTGCATACAACACCGTCGCTTCCAAGTTTGTTACGAACTACCAGGTTGATAAAAGTAAGGAAGGGAGTCCCAGGAGTTGCAGCATTGTTGCTGCAATACTAGAGCCCACCACTAAGACCATTGTTTATATAAGATTATCACAATAAACCTTGATCTTTAAAACCATCTTTTCCACTTAATTCACAGATTCATTCCATTTTAACATGCTTGATATCAATAACATTGAATGACATCATTTCTTTGAAATATTGCGGTCATGGCAAGTGACCTACAAGCAATCAACAATATCAGGTGATGGAACATGTGAGAACTATTGTATCAAAAACAAAAAAAGGATTATTGACCTTACCAATGCCACTTGTAAATTATTCATTTCCCTACATGGTTACCAACTATTAGTCTCTTGCATGTGGCTTCAACTAGACATGAAGTCCTAATAAATAGAAACTTAGTACATTAACACCAATGTATATAGGAGATCATTGCAATAAACCTCAAAATTTAAAACCAGCTCATTCACTAAATATTGGAGAGTCATTCGATTTTGACACTCTTTATATTAGTACCATTCAATGACTAGAAACATTAATAAGACAAGATACATATTTTGCCTTGAAATCTTAAGATCATTTCAAGTGGCATACATGCAATCAATAGTATGCAGTGGGAAAACATCAAAACCGACATGTAGTGACCAAATTTATGTACGAAGAAAGAGGTATCAGGACATGGAAATGTATATAGATATCTAAACCACATTTTCCAATACGATTATACATTTAATATTTGTTTTTGGGTTCACCTTCCGTGGAGAAAAAAACTTACCATTTTACATCCGCACTTGTGCACATACTTTAGTTTCACACGTATTTGTTTCCAACATATTTCAATTTTGCACCTCTTTGTTCCGTACATGCTAACTACATACAAACTTTAGCTAGAGTGATAATGTAATCTTCTATGTTAGAGATTCATGTATTCTTAGGTAATTGTGTTAGACATTGTAATATTTTTCGAATCAGAAGAATTATAGCACGAGTTTAAGGAACACACCAAAAATTTGTCACAATACATCAATTTTTCTGTTATCATGAGACTTTGTTGTCTTTGGATTCCTGTCAACTATGACCCACTATCTTACTCTAAAGGCATAAGTGTTTATATGCAATAGTGCAGTCTGACATCAATATTTTTGTCAAATGACATAGAAATTCACACCTTGCAACTTGGTCACGTGGTCTTAAACTCCATGTTGGCACAAAGAGGTGCCCTAGAACAGTGCCACCAGTTAATTGATAGATTGATGTGAACTAGTCACATTTATCAACATAGTCAATAATAATATTAACAAAGATAAAAATGGATCAATATTAAATGTTACAATGCATTTGTGCACCAAGGGACACAAATTTTCTTTCACACAAATAATATTTGGAAAAAAACAATTAACAGAGCAATCTCCAGGGTCATGCACAAGGCATTTTCCAAGATCTAATATCTACAAGAGAATCCATGTGTAGAGGAATTGTGTGTGCAGACCAACAACAATAAATTTCTTTCACACAAATGAAATTTTCACTTGGAAACTATAAAATCACTTCACAATGCAATTTCCAGAGTTAACATTCATAACATACATCAAATTTTTCATCATCGTGAGACTTTGCCATCTTTGAATTCCCGTTGATTGAAACCCACTATCTTACTCTAAAAAAATCGCAAATAATTCTAACCTTGTATAATTATAACTTGTCACTCATGCGTGTGACTTTCGTTGGATGGGGCAGGTTAATAAATAGAAACTTAAAACATTAATGCCACCATTTAGGAGACATACAAGAAATAAACATCGAATTCCTAAAACCATTTCATCCATTTAATTGCAAGATTCATTCCATTTTAACATTCTTGATATTAGTACCATTGAATGACAAACAATGTTAATGACACAGGATAAATATTACACATCAAAATCTTGTAATCATGACAAGTGAGAACATCTGAGAAGTGATAAATGTAGAAGATCTAGCTACACAGAACAAAAGATATGTGGTCATGTGCAAAAGAGAAGCTATGCGCGCAAGAACCACTACAGAGACAATGTATATGTAGATCAAACAACAAAAACTCTTATAAAATAAAAATAAAAATAAAAATAAAAAATAAAATAATATAATATTAAAGTATAAGCAAATAAATGATAAACAATAAAGAAAAGATGATAATGGTAAATATAAATAATAAAAATTAAAGAAAAGATAATAATAGTAAATAAATAATAAAATAATGAAGAAAATTATAATAATAATAATAAATAAAATAGTAAATAAGAATAGTGGAGTTATAAATATATATATAAAAGTAAAATAAAATAACAAAGAGTTAAACCAAGAGAACTATAAAAATAGTAAAAATAAGTAAAGTTAACAAAAAGTAAAAAAGAATTAAATAAGAAAGAATTAAATTAAGAGAAATATTAAATTAAGTAAAACTTAAAATAAAGAAATAAAAGTTGCATGTTGACACATGAAATGTGTGCATGTAGACCCCATTCCATTGTTTGGTCTATTTAATAGACAATGTGGAAGATGAGATTTATTATTCCCTCATCCATTCTCTTGGGAGAAAAGTATTGTGAGACAAAGGATTCTATGGCAATAGTACGTTGATTGAGGACTCGGGGGTGGCCAACTATAGAAATATTACGTATAGCTGAACCTATGGTTGGATGGAGAGTTGGCCCTAAAATATTTGTTGCGGTTAACTTAATTCAAATAGAGTTCAACTCTGAAATCACAGGTAAGGAATTTCGTCACTACATGTTAGTCATCTCTACTCATGTTTTTCGAAAATTTTATGCTAATTAGATGAATAGTTTTTTTGTTGAGTATTTTTCGCATAAATTGATGTAATTAGTTGGATGTTGAATTCTGGGTTGTTACATATGGTATTAGAACATGTTTCAACTCTATGTGACCTCTAGGTAAAATATTTGAGAAAAATATTTAATTAAATTTATCAATAATTTTGAGTCAAATGATAGAGAGAAATTCCATCAAAAGTAGATTTGAGAAATAAATACATTTTTTATTTTTATTTTTACCACAATTATTATATAGTATTATATAAGTTATTAAATAAATATAATACTATTACTTTTAATAGTAGATAAATTTTCTTTATTTATATCTATAAACTTTGGTCACTTTTGTTTGCATGTAATTATATGCATGGGTAACATATTTTCCCAAGAAAAAGCGCAATTTTCATTAATTATAAGAAAATTACATTTTGTATCTTCAACATGTATGAGATGTTGTCACCAATAGATTGAAAACCATTCAGATAAGTACAGTCATAGTTCAATATTTACAATATCAACATAATATTTACATAACAAGTTAAATGCATAACCGTCCTATGAACCAAAAAACTGAACAAAAAGCAAAAAGACCAAATGATGTTTATGAATATCATTTTGATATGATTCCATCCATCTCAGTGAATGGTCGATGAAAAAAATGGAAGAATACCCGATCTCTGAATTCTTGAATCAACCATTGACCCTTGATTTGCTGCGTGGCCTCTTTGGATAGAAAATCAATGACCACATTCTTTTCCATGTATATATGAGAGCATACAATAAAATCAAATTGTGATTTTAGAGTGATGAATTCATCCAGTGAACCCCTGAGTGTGTACACGTGACAATGATATGCAAATTTATCCAATTTATAACAAGCTGAGAGTCCCCAAAGGTGTGAATCCTGTGGCAGTTTTGTACTAGTGCAAATATGAGAAGGTATCTTAGGCAGTTTAATTCTGCATAGTTATTGGTGCCTCTCCCTAATCCCACCTTTATCTTGAAGAAGTGGTGTTCCTTTATATAAAGAACAATTCCCCCGCCCCCACCCCCAAAGCGAACGACCTGTGCAGACCCGTCAAAGAAAGCCCATGGAAAACTCTTGTCAATTACTTCTAGAACGATTACCCGAGCATGTAGTTGTTCAGGATCTTTAGGAATAAGGTTATAGATGGCTGTGATATAAGTGCAATTGGATGACCAATGAGTTAGAGCATCCTAGAAAATACAACCGTTCTTGGTCAACCAGATACTCCAGTAGACAATTAGAAGGAGGTTTCTGACTTTTTGAGAGGTTGCCGCATTCCACCAACCTTGCCAGGCATCAGTAATGTGTGGACCTTTCCATCTGTGCGAAATGTTGAAGGTGTTTGTAATATGAGCCCACACTTGACCAACAACCGGACAATGCAGGAATAGGTGATCAATGTCCTCTGAGTTTTCATGGCAGAGACAACAACTGGACGGACCATGAAAGGCACATCGCATAAGGTTGACCTTCGTGTGTACTTTATTTGATGGAATACACGACATAAACAACCGAGTTTTGTGAGGTGCCTTTAGTTTTTGTAGTGGGTGCCATCACCGACTTACCTCCACCGGGTCCTGAGCATTCATAAGAGCAAAATATCCTTCTTTTGGTGTATATCGACCATGAGGTGCAGGTGCCCATATGTTTTCACCTCCACCGGGTCCTGAGCATTCATAAGAGCAACATATCCTTCTTTTGGTGTATATCGACCATGAGGTGTAGGTGCCCATATGATTTCATCATTCTGTAGAGTAATTCTGATATTTTCTTCCTCCAGAGCACCTATAAAGCTATGCCAAACCCTTCTCCATCTATTTGAGATTCCAAGGTCCAGAGTGTCCAACTAATTCTGTGATGCCTAGTTGGGACGTCTGGCATCAACAATGTGTGCAAGCTGGGTGATGCCAACCGTTGAAAGTAATTGTCGTAATTCTAGTTTTACCATGTGTGCATTCCCACATCCAGACCAAGCATTAAAACCCAATCAAACCTGCACACCATTCTCGATTCACCATGCGAGTCCTTCCATGATGATACTAGTCGACTGCGAGATAACCTTCCATATGATCGATGCACCAGGTAAGCTCTATGATGGCCCGCGTATCTAGTCCATGACGGATAGTGGGTGTATATATTTCTATTAGACCACTTCTTTCCATAGGTTATCTGCTTTGATAATTTACCATCCCATCTTGGCAGCCAGTGCCTTTACAAAGACATGTAGATCTTTTATACCTCAGCCACCCCATTTCTTAGGGTTTCTTATCCTGTCCCAATGTACCCAAGCAAAATTCCTCCCCACATTTTCCCTCTACCATAGGAATTGGAAACATATTTGTTATAACATGTTGACAAAGCCTTTTGGTATCCAGGCAAGTGTCATCTAGTATACTAGAATGGCCTCCAGCATAGATTTGATCTAGGTAAGTCTGCCGGCTCTGGAAAGCCATCTCTGTTGCCAAATGTTTAAACACCCTTCGATTTTTGCAATGAGCCATGACCAATCAACGATACAGTATCCATTTGGCTTGAGCCCGAATTCAAGGTATTTGAGACCCGTCTCCAGCTCTTGTATGACAAATTCAAATTGTTGTAAAGCATGTCTTTCCTCATTTTGAAGGCAAGACACTAATACAATGGTGGATTTATTGAATTTGGGCTCCATACCTATAGCTTTACAAAACAATGATAGTATTTTTTTGAAACAAGTGGTATCACATAATGAACCATTTAAAAAATAAGAACATCATCAACAAAAAAAATAGATATGAGAAATAGAAGTTGCATGGGTAACCTTACATGCTATTATAGTTTTTTTTTTATTCTATTAAAAATAAACTTCAATAACCTCGAATTAAAACATGCATTATTGGAATTATATATATTTAAAAAAAATAAAAGTAAAACAAAAAAAATCATAGAAGGCATTCTTTGTTACTAAAAAGGGCATAATGTGAGAGAACTGAATTCAACACTTACCGTAACTTGGAAAACCCTGGCTTGTTTGATCTTTCAATGTATAATTAGGGGACATAACGATCATAATGCTTACAAATTATAAGTCGAATTAGATTTGAAAAAATGAATTATCTGAAATAATCCACTAATGTAATTTATAATTATCTGAAATCATCCACTGATGTAATGTATAAGATTTGAGGTTGGGGTTCTATAACGATTTTCATTGAGTTGTGTCTTCAATTAACAGTGTCATACCATTCACCCTCTCTGGAAAACACGTGAAGTACTACTACTAACCTATTCACTATATGATTGCACACAATCTTAAAAAAACCATAAAATTTTTAGTTCTTAAGGACGTAGTCTAATGATTATGTTTTTTTGCTTTGAATGTTATGGAAATGCTAGTCATATTTTGAAAAAAATTAGCAAGGATTTTTGTGAATCTAAATAAAAGTTGTCACACTTCATAATTTTAAGTGTTCTAGAAGTTTTTGATTGTGCTGAATCCATTTCCACCATAAAAAATATGATTCAAACTGTTTCTATATGATTTTTTGATTTTTTTTGCCCAGATTCCAACTACTTACTGTCTAAGCAATTCCATTCCTCCGCCTAACGACTCCATTCTTAAATGGTAATGGAATGCTAATAAAAAATGGTTTAGTGAAACACATATTTAAATGCACACATCATATCCCTTTGGATCGTTGCATTATGTCATTAATATAATGTGCTTTGTGTTACACTTAATTATCTTAAAGAAATAGATATATTAGTAAAATTCTTTTGAATACGGTAGGAAGTAAAGCTTCATTAAATCCTTTTTCAATATTAATATGGCACAGTGAGCTAAAGGGGTCAAAAGATATCTTAGTAAAAGCCAGCCTTCATGATGTGAAGAGCTTTTGGTATGAGGTACATGATAACCTTTAGGCCGGTGGTAGTTTAAATATTAATTTTAAAATATATGATTGTCTTACACTATATATATTTATATTATTTATTGTTGGTGGTAGTTTAAATATAAAAATTTATATTTATATAAAAGTTTGTTTATATATGTCTATTTTTTTTTGCAAATTAAACTAGATTATTTTCAAATAGGAAGGAATTTAAATTATTGCATGAAAACTAGATCAATTTTAAATATAAAATAGAAGATAATTTAAATTAACTGGAATGTATATGTAGAATACTAAGGCATATTTATTTAGGTATGAAATTATATATTATTATATTACTAAGGCATATTTATTTAGGTATGAATTTATATATTATTTATATAAAATTATAAATGTGCGTCATTGATTGAATTTGGTTTTTTTGAAGTGTATATATGAAAGAGGAAGTAAGGGTTTTAAGGTTTTTAATATAAGTATATATGTTATAAATATTATATATATATATTATATATTTTATTATTATTATTTTATATGGGTAATGGATATTCAACCATGACATAAATTCATGTTGATATGAGGGGATCATTTATGAAATCAATATTGTATTTGACATAAGATTTTATCTAATGTTATATCATTTGAAAATGATACAATTTGACAATTTTTTCTATTGGCACAACTTGACAAGTGGATCTGGAAAATATACAGTATGAAGATCGATTGGTTCATTAGCTATAAAATTGTTGAGATTGAATTATACCAGTTTTGTGGTTATAGAAAGGCCATGAAATTGTCACTAGTGGTGAAGAGAAATATTACATATATTTGGAATTAACTATAGAGAAATTGTTGTTGTGGTGACCCGTACAATGATAAACTAGTGTTTAAGAATGAGATTGTTCTTTGTGGATTATGGGTGACCTGTTGAGATTGGTGGATGAATGCATGTTCCATTGGTTGAGGATCTTGCATTATGAGGTATGGAATCAATAAAAGTCACGAGGGTTATGATCTTAGGAATCTGAACATTGATTGGGAAGAATATCAATATCAGCTAGTGTTGTTGCTATAGAGAGTTCTCCCATATACTAGAAAGCGAACGTACGAGCTTAGGACATTGAGATTAAACCAAGATGAGATGTGTAGTGACAATGAATTAATGGTTTATAGATGATTGAATGAATGATAGTGGATTGTTTACTTATGGTGGTTGAAATCATTAATAATGTCCATTGGGTTATCTTGATTTGAGGATGTCGCTTCTTAAGAGGGGAAGAATGATAATAAAAGGAACTATGTCAACCAACACTAAAAAAATTGGTAAGAGTAATCTTGACACATTACTTATGGTATGATGACACTAGACAAAATTGACACCTATAGGATGGAAACAAGAAGATAAAATGGGGAAAATGGGAAACACCTTAGCATAAAGGAAATAATCTCCTACCTAGACAAGTATTATTGATAGTTAAGTAAGGTGCCCCATTGGACAACAACAATATGGAAATTCTTAAATTAAAGAAGTTGATTAAAGCTCAAACAACTTCCTTGGGGTGTATACCTAGTGAATAACATTGAAGTGTCTTTCTTTTAATGGTAAGGTCTATTAAGGATATGCACTAAGTGGATACAACAACATGAATGATGATTAGGAATGACTTTGAGAGTCACATTGATGACTTGTATAATTTGAAAATCATTAAGATAGGAAGTTTCGAACACTCATAATTGAGGAATGACAACTAATAAGCTAAGAAAATGTTTTTAGATTTGGATGATCAAGGGTAACAATTGTCTACTTTTTGGCAAAATAATTTGACTATGAAAATTAACAAGAAAAATTCTACGATGAAGTGTAAGAAGGAAGGTTGATGGAAATTATATAACAAGTTTATGTGAATAATTATGCAAAAATTAACATATCAACTAATAAATGGTTAAATTGACTAATCTATACTCATTATTTTCCATATGGAATTATGACCTACTGATACTTCACAATTTTTATTTAATTTTTATTGAGTTTGTGCCATTAAGAAGCACACCAAGCATATAAAACCTTTTGGTGGATGATAATGGTAGTAGTGGTTTTGTGCTTCAAATATAAAGCAAATATAATGTTTGACAAGCCAAAAGAGAAGGGAAATAATCCTTAGTCCAACTTGAGGATTGGTGCAGATTAAGTGACCTTCAGACTTGACAAGATAAACAAATCTTTTTTTTTTGGATGAAAAATGATAATTACCAACTGATGTATATATCACCCTGGATCAACAAGCCCTCGTTTAAGTGAATTAAGCATGATAGAAAATTAAACCATGGTCACTTAATGTTTATATGTGATTGCATACAACAGTGTTGGAAACAATAAGCCAAAGATGTTGTTGGGTCCCTATAATACTAGTGATTGCCCCATTACTATTGTAGTTGTACCCCTTATTAATATTGTTGTGCCCCTATTGTCCCCATATTGTTATTACTGTGCTCCATAGAATCCATCTATTGTTATTTTTGTGGCTTTATGTTATTATTGTTAGGTCGGCTCGGTTATATTGTGACTCCTTAGACTCCTATATATAGAAAGGAGGTGTTATCATTTGTATCATCCAAGAATTGTTCATTTATGTAATGTAAAGGAGGTTGCCCCCTCGAAGAGGCTGAATTCTAAGGCGTTGATCTATCTTTTCTATCTTTTCTTGAGCTGGTTTCATAACATGTGGTATCAGAGCTTTGGATTGTAGGGTTTCGCTGCTCCAAATAGGTCATCGTGGCATGTTCGGTATAACTTTTTTTCTGCGACGTTTCAGAAGCTAAAAAAAAAAACCCATTTGAGAATACATCACACTGAATCTCAGGTCCATATTTCAGAGCTTTTCACACTATAGTTTTGGAGATATGAATTGAGGAAGTTCATTCTTTTGCAGAATCCTGAATTACATTCAAAACAGGTGACCTGGTGAAAATCGTCATAACTTTCTCTCTGAGCATCAGATTGAAATTTCATAAGAAGGTACAGAGAGAGGACGGACTGTAGTTTCTTGTATATATTTTTCATAGCCAAAGGTCAAAACAGGGACACGTGGAATGTCATACAAGTTCGCTCTACTGAATTAGTCTATAATCAGGTCACTGTGGGATAGTTGGCATAACTCTTCACTGGAGAATCCAATTGGGGTCAGACTGGTGGCATTGGAAAGAGGACACTGAGGGCTACCATAGGTTGCAATTTCAGAACTTGATAATCCAAAATTATAGAGATACATCAGAGGCAATATCGAGCTCCTACAAAGAGAAAAAAGGTGTGTATATTTTTTTAAATGTTTGCGTAAGCTTGGTTTGAAAAATTATTTTGAAGGAATTCAAAGGGCATAGTGAAGCATTCTTATCGGTAATTGATGCCCAAGAAAGAAAATTTAAACACCTAGTAGGCGACCTGAAAGCTCTAGCATGACTCATGAAGAAGAGGAAGAAATGCAACATGATATATCAAAATTACGAGACCAAGTGCAACAAGTGTCACTTGCACAAAAAGGTGTAGAAGCTAAGATGAATGACGTGGAAGCTAAGATGGATGATCTGAAGATAGATTTGAAGACAAACATGGAAGAATTGAAGATAAATATGAATAAGTTGCTACAAGAAAGGGTCACTAAGGGTGAAAGGGTAGTAAAGGAAACTCATGATGAGAACAAAAGAAATGTTAATCATGATTCCATAGACTCTAATGTTGGATCGAAGATGCACCATATTCCAAAAATCGATATGAGGAAGTTTGATGGCAAGGATCCGCAACATGGATATTACAGATGGAGCAATTTTTCGATCTCAATAATGTGCAAAACACATAAAAGGTACGTATTGCAACTTTATATTTGGAACCAAATCAGTTTGTATGGTATCAATGGCTTTGCTCTCGTAAACAAATTATCACTTGGGCAATTTTTTACGGAAGAATTGACAGCACATTATGAGGATACAAAAAGCAACACTTTTTTTAGCCAATTGATAAGTCTCAAACAAAAGGGTTCAATAATGGAGCACATTGAGGAGTTCCAAAATTTGAACATAAGGGTAAAAGATATTCCAGAGGAGCATAGGATTGATGTGTTCATAGGGTCTTTAAAGGATAATATCCAACATGATGTT
>APFE030447950.1:88181-133057 GCA_000404065.3 Pinus taeda | reverse complement strand
AAAGTTGCAATACATACCTTTTGTGTGTTTTGCACATTATTGAGATCGAAAAATTGCTCCATCTGTAATATCCATGTTGTGGGATCCTTGCCATCAAACTTCCTCATATTGATTTTTGGAATATGGTGGGTCTTCGATCCAACATCAGAATCTATCAAAATCATGATTAACATTTCTTTTGTTCGCATCATGAGTTTCCTTTACTACCCTTCCACCATTTGTAAGTATTTATTGTAGAAATTTTGTTAAATATGTCTTCAAATCTGCCATGTCTATCTTCAAAACTGTCTTCAAATCTGCCATGTCTCTCTTCAAATCATCCATCTTAGCTTCCACGCCCTTTATCGTAGATTCCATGCCATTTATCTTAGCTTTTGTTAGCTTTTGTGAGAGTGACATTTGTTGCACTTGGTCTTGTAATTTTGATATATCATATGGCATTTCTTCCTCTTCTTCATGAGTCATGATAGAGCTTTCAGGTTGCTTACTAGGTGTTTGCATTTTCTTTCTTCAGGGCATCAGTTACCGATAATAATGCTCTAATATGCCCTTTGAATTCCTTCAAAATAATTTTTCAAACAAAGCTTAAGCAAAAATTTAAAAAAATCTACACACCTTTTTTCACTTTGTAGGAACTTGACATTGCCTCTGATGTATCTCTGTAATTTCAGATCATCCAGTTCTGAAATTGCGACCTGTAGTAGCGCTCCATGTCCTCTTTCCAATGCCACCAGTTTGATCCAAATTGGATTCTCCAAGGCAGAGTTATGCCAAATCTCCCACAGTGACCTGATTATAGACTAGTTTAGTAGAGCGAACTTGTACGACATGCCACGTGTCCCTGTTTCAACCTTTGGCCCTAAACAATATATACAAGAAACTGCAGTCCATTCTCTTTCTATACCTTCCTACTAAACTTCAATCCGATGCTCAGAGAGAAATTTATGACGTTTTTCCCCAGGTCACCTGTTTGGAATTAATTCAGGAGTCTACAAAAAGACCAACTTCCTTAGATCATATCTCCGCAAATATAGCGCGAAAAGCTCTGAAATTCATATCCAATGTTCAGTGTGATTTCGTCTCAAATGGTTTTTTTTTTTTCGCTTCTGAAATTTCACAGAAAAATTTATAGCGAAAATGCCACGGTGACCTATTTGGAGCAGCGAAATCTTAGAATCCAAAGCTCTGAAACCAAATGTTATGAAACCAACTCACAAAAAGATAGAAAAGATAGATCAACGCCTTAGAATTAAACCTCTTTGAGGGGGAAACCTCCTTTACATTACACAAATGAATGATTCTTTGATGATTCAAATGACAAAACCTCCTTTCTGTATATAGGAGTCTAAGGAGTCACAATATAACCCAACCGACCTAACAATAATAATATAAAGACACAAAAATAACAATAGACAGATTCTATGGGGCATAGTAATAACAATATGGGGACAATAGGGGCACAACAATATTAATAAGGGATATAACTACAATAGTAATGGGGTAATCACTAGTATTATAGTGATGTAACATAGTCCCCTTGTTGCATTAAATGCCTCTGTCGGAGCATCATTCAGGAGAATTGAGAACACAAGGGTCAATATCATAGAGTAGATCCAATTTATCCATCGGGGATCAAAGCCAAAGGCTTTCAGGATTCCTCGGAGATAGGTCTAGCTTAACCAGTTGTATGTTTTTGATAGATCCAGTTTTATCATCATTCCTTTAGCTTTGAGATTCTTAAGTGAATGCATTGCCTCTTGAGCCGTTACTATCCCATCCACAATTTGCCTTCATTTTATAAAACCATTATGTTCCTGTGAGATTAGATCTGGGAGGATCGGTTTGAGGCGATTGATCATTAATGTTGACAAAATTTTATATATTACATTGCATAAAGCTATAGGTCTAAACCCCTGGGGCTCTTCCTAGTGATCAGATTTTAGTATAAGAGCTAGGAAGGTTGAGTGCAGGGCTGAGTGCATCCTTTTAGTTCGACTGGACTCCTCCGCCATTTCTAGGATTTCTTCTCCTAAAATCGGCCATGTAGCCTATAAAAATTCTGTCTTGAATCCATCCGATCTCAGTGCTTTATTCTTTGTTAATCCTTTGATCACCTCTTCCACCTCTCCCATGGTTATTTCCCTCATTAGTGCTAGGTTTTGACCCCTATTGACCAGTTGAGGGATATGTCTAGTAATGTTATTTATATCCTCTATACTTTCTGGATTTGGTTCTGTCATTATATTTTGGCAATACTGGACCAATAAGTTCTCTATCTCTTCCTTCTGAATTAGGAGATTTCCTTCCTGGTCTACTAATGAAAATATCATGTTATGCTAGCAATGTTGAATCATCGCTTTGTGGAAGAATCTAGTATTCCTTTCTCCCTCCCTTAACCATTGAACTCTTGATTTTTTCTTCCATAGGATCTCTTCCTGCTGCCTCCTTTCCTTTAGGATATTCAATAGTTGTCATTCTTCCTCCACTATGGATTCCATGTGACCATTTGCTATTATCTGTTGTTACACCCTTTTCATCATATGCCTGTAACAATTCATGATCTTTGTGAATATTTCCAAATTCTTGCTTATTCCATTTTTTTTATTTTTCCTTTGATTTCTTTGAGGCATAGTTGGATGTATGCATCTTGTTTCTCCCTTGTTCCTTAATTGAGTTCCACCATTCCTTCAATTTTCATAGGAAGGTCGGGTCGCGCAGCTAGAATGATTCAAACCTGAATGGTCTTTTGGTATGTCCTTGTTTAATTCCACGTCCAATCTAATCAGCCAGTGGTCAGATCCCATTTAGGGCATGATTGACGCTTCATAATATGCATCTCTGCTTATTTAGTTTTAAGTAGCCAAGAATCTATTCAACTGGGATGCAATTTGTCGATTTCCTTCTCTTTGGTTATTCCACATGAATGTCTATTGATTGTCGGTATGTTTACCAGATGGAGCTCTTCTTGAAGATCCCTAAATTGTTCTATTTCAGGTTCTTCTCTTCTTATCCCGCCTTTTTTTTCCTCCACGGAGGTTATCAGATTGAAATCCCTTGCTATCAACGAAAGTTTTTCATAGTGTATTTGGCTTAATGTCCTTATACTTTGTATAATTTTTTCCTTCTTTTCTAGGATATGCGACCCATATACTATTGAGATTATAATCCATTATTTAGTTTATATATTTCAAAAATGACTTGTGAGGATTCTTTGCATTCCTATCTAGTAGTCTGCCTTTACCTCTGCCGGGTTCCATATGATTGTAGAATTTCCTACAAATTCTCTACAAATCTACCTCTGAGATCTATGTAGAACATCTGAATGTAGATTAACTCGATAATGCAATATACCAAAGCAAAATATTATAATCTACTTCTACTATCAAACATGCGGAAGCTTAATAGATTTGAGCAAGATCAAGTGGAACACATATAACCAGAAGAAGAATCAATGCACATGAAACACAAAAAATACTCAAGGGAAAGCCTCAGATAAAAACCCCACTATCTGTATTATCATACAAGGTGGAAATACATTAGAATTATACAAAGACTTAGCTCTCATAGCTAGCCAGCTCTTAGTACAATTCTCTTGGATGCTCACAGGAAAACAAACCTTCTCACAAGCCTTATCCTCTGCACTCCAAGCTCCTATTTCCTTGCGTTGTTTCTCCTGGGTGATCCTCTTGTTACCAAGTGGAAAACTGATCTCTCACATTGATCCTACACCCTATCAGAACTGCACAATCCTCAAGGAACCTTATTCCTTCTGCATGGATGAGTTTCCTTTATAGGAAAATTCCTCCAACTGATAGTACAATGTCCCTGTATTTAATCTCAATTGGGTCTTTGTCTGAACTGACATGCATGAGTTATTTATGAGAGAATCCCCAGTTATCTGGAGTACACTAGTTGTCTGCCTGCATGCATTAACTGACTGAACTCACAATTAGTTCCTCAAATTGTTTGGAACTAATTTAACCGGACTTAATTCAGTTAACTGAGCTAACTAATTACAACTCAATTATAACTCATCCTTATCTCCTTAATTTAGGGATAACTTCCTTAATTTAAGGGATACCTGTTGCATGACTTCACAAAGACTTCTAGCTTGAATTTCTCCAACTAATTAACTCAAGATGAATTAATTAATTATTTTTCAAGTAGCTGGTAAGACTAAATTCGAATTTTAATTCTCAATTTTAATTCAAGGACAAATTAAAATTGGAATATACTGAATGCTATTTTTAGCATTCTTTGTTGCTATTCTCAACACTCCCTCTCAACAATAAAGGAATTCAACTTGATCCCGATCTTGAACCTTTGGAATGTTATGCATGCAACACTTCTCTCTAGTGTTATTGCTCTAGCAACTCCAGAAACAAAAAAAACATCCAACCTGAATCAGTATGATGCATCTGTCATTAAAGTCTCTGACTTCTATTGCCTCTGTCAACTGAAAACTCTACGCTTTTGCTTACTCTAGCTTTCTGCACTATTTTCAATCCTTCTCTACGCTCTTCAGTATCTGATTGCTCTAGCCGCTGTCACTTTGATCTATTACTGCATGAATCCCACTGATTCCTCCCGCTACTATGTACTTTGGGCTCCCATAGCAAGGTACGATCCATGAGATAAAACCTCTCAATGGAACCTGCCCAATTTCAGCCTTCTTGAGACTATCACTTCACATCGCCCCACCTCACACCTGGAGGTATGGCTACATGTGATCCCTCTACTGACTCTGATTGTGGCTCCTCCATAATTGTCTGAGAGTTCTTCTGAGACTACATGTTGAGAGGTAATGTACTCTCTCGCTCAACCACCAAGTCTCTAACATTTGCCTTGCTCCTCAAGGCTTTGCATGCATCTTGAACCTTAAGAGCATACAGGTTCTTGACTCGTGAACAGTTCAGTTTCACCTGTCTCGTGGTGATGTGTCTAAGGAAAACCTTTCCCTTACTGAAGACAACATCGTAGCCTTTGTCCTCCAACATCACGATCGATACCAAGTTCTTCTTCAGTCCAGGCACATACTTCACATCTTTCAAGGTGATAAGAGCTCCATGCTCCCTCTGAAAAGCAACCGTGCCCACTCCTAAAACATTATACCTTTCATCGTCACCCATCTCTATGCGCATCTTGAGGTCTTTCTCCTCCAAGGTATTCAATAAAATTTTATTGCCAGTCATGTGGAATGAGGCTCCACTGTTAAGAAACCAACCACAACCCATCATCGATGACACCATGCATGCAATGAGGGTGAATTCCATCTCGACCTGAGAGGCTAATGCCTCACCTTCAGATCCTTCCGAGCATACCTTATTGGACTTCTTCGATGGGAAATTAGTCGCATAATGACCCATCTCGTGACAATTAAAGCATCTCACTTTAGACTTGTCAACCTTTTGCCCTCCATGAGAAGAATTCGATTCGAAATGGGACGCCTTCCCCTTCCATTTCCTTGCCTTACTTTCTAATGCTAGATTTTCTTCATCATCCTTGGGTGAACCATCTCATGTGCTCCTCCTGATCTCCTCCTACATGAGATCCAACCACAATCGTTCCCAATCCGACAGTTTCTCCCTTCCATTCACAGAGTCCTGGTAGCTATTCCAGCTCTTTGGAAGGAAAAGGAGAGCGAGGCTCACCATATCATCATCGAAAGTAGTTATTCCCACACTGCTAAGCTCATCTTTGCAAGTGGTGAGCTTGTTTAGATATGTGGAAATAGTATCGTCATTCTCCATCTTGATTCTTCGAAGCTTGTCCTTGAGCGCCAATTTCCTCTGGCCGCTACTGTTCTGGTAGAGGTCCTTCAATGTCTTCCACATTGAATATGGAGTATCCTTCCCATGGAGACTCGAGACAATATGGTCTCGAACTCCCTCAAGGATGATCTGTCTTGCCCTCGCCACACACTTCTTCCGTTCAGCCAACTCTTGTGCATTAGTTGAACCTGACTTTGGGATTTCTTGATCAATGAAATCCTTCAAGCCATTGTCTTCTAATACAACCTCCATGCGATCTTTCCATGCTATGTAATTCAAGATGCCATCCAAGGCATACTCGAGTCTCAAGCCATAGAATGCCATTGACGAACCTTGAAGTATGAGATGAATTCAATTTGCACCTGCAACCCCAAACTTCAAACTTTGAATTTTGTTCTCAGTATATTGTTCACAGCTCTGATAACCCTTGCTCCGATACCATGTAGAATTTCCTGCAAATTCTCTACAAATCTACCTCTGAGATCTATGTAGAAAATCTAACTGTAGATTAACTCGATAATGCAATATACCAAAGCAAAATACTATAATCTACTTCTACTATCAAGCTTGCGGAAGCTTAAAAGATTTGAGCAAGATCAAGCGGAACACATATAACCAGAAGAAGAATCATTGCACATGAAACACAAAAAATACTCAGGGGAAAGCCTCAGCTAAAAACCCCACTATCTATATTATCATATAAGGTGTAAATACATCAGAATTATACAAAGCCTTAGCTCTCACAACTAGCTAGCTCTCAATACAATCCTCTTGGATGCTCACAGGCAAACAAAGCTTCTCACAAGCCTTGTCCTCTACCCTCCAAGCTCCTATTTCCTTGCGCTATTTCTCCTAGGTGATCTTCCTATTACCAAGTGGAAGACTGGTCTCTCACACTGATCCTACATCTTGTCAGAACTGCGGAATCCTCAAGGAACCTTATTCCTTTTGCATGAATGAGTTTCCTTTATAGGAAAATTCCTCCAACTGATAGTACAATGTCCCTGTCTTGTATCTCAACTAGATCTTTGTTTGAACTAAAATGCATGAGTCATTTATGAGAGAATCCTTAGTTATCTGGAGTACACTAGTTGCATGCATGCATGCATTAAATGACTGAATTCACAATTACTTCCTCAAACTATTTGGAACTAATTTAACTAGACTTAACTCAGTTAACTGAGCTAACTAATTGCAACTCAATTATAACTCATCCTTATCTCCTTAATTTAGGGATAACTTCCTTAATTTAAGGGATAACTATTGCATGACTTCACAAAGACTTCTAGCTTGAATTTCTCCAGCTAATTAACTCAAGATGAATTAATTAATTATTTTTCAGGCAACTGGTGAGACTAAATTCGAATTTTAATTCTCAATTTTAATTCAAGGACAAATTAAAATTGGAATATATTGAATGTTATTTTTAGCACTTCTATTTTTATCATTTCTTGTTGCTATTCTCAACAATGATTGCAATACCCCATGCACTTCCTTTCACATCCAATGCTACTGCTTCATATCTTGGTTTCATTTTCTGTAGAATCTCTTCTAGTTTTTCCCCTGTTATCTTTGTTTCCTGGATTATAATTAATTGAGGCTTTTCCTTTCTCAATCAATCCTGTAGATATCTTTGTTTTCCCTAGCTGTTGAGGCACCTTATGTTCCATGATAGTACTATCATTGGATAACTTTGTTGAGTTATTGGAATACTGCTGATAGTGGTACAACCCTTTCGGTGTTTACCAACATCTCTCCCATTATTTGGATTGACTCCTATAGGTTTCTCCTCCCTCTTTTCTTCCCTCCTTTACTTCTGGTTTGTTGTTCCTGTAAATTTTCTTGTTGCATGCCCAGTTGCTCTATTATCTTGACTTGTCTTTGTCCTTTGTTGGCCTTGTATTGCTGAAAGGTTTCCTTATACAGTTTCTTTTGATCCTCTGGGATGAATCTTTCATCCAAATGTCTCCATTCATTTAGCAATTTTTTTAGAACTTCCTCTTCCATACTTAAACCTCCCCCCTACTTGTATCTACTTCTATTATGGTGAGATCGGTTCCTACATGCTCTTCTTTTTCTATCAGATCTATTTGGACTTTCCTCTTTGGGGTTGCTTTTTATTTCCTCGGGCTGCTTTCTTTTTCTTTTTCCTAATAATCCATAACTTCTGTTTCATTTTCTATTTCTTCTTCATCTTGCAATACCTCATCTCTATTTTTACTAGTATGTTGTTTTTGGTTGTTGTTTCCTAGGTTTTGATGTCCTTTCGAGTTCTTCCTCTTTTGCTTGACCTCTTGGAATTTGTCATTCACTTCCTATGGGGGCTTCATTTGATTCTCTTTTAAATCCCACCCTTCTTGGTTCAACGATCATTCTTTAAATAAGTGTCCATATTCATGGCATCGTCGGCATCGGAATGAGATATGGTCGTTGTCCAGGTTCTTGTGTGAGATTTCTGCATGATATTCCATTTATATTTCTTTAGGGATAGGCTTTGATATATTCATATACACACATATTCTAGCATATGAGGTATAACGACCCCTTTTTGTGTTTCTGCTATTTTGACAAATCTTCCTATTGAGTTACCAATTCCTTCGAGTATTTTCAGATCCCATAAATCCATTGGGAGACCAAATAGTCTTACCCATACAGGGGCTTCCAGGAATTTTTCTTTATACAGGTTATTGCATTCTTCCTAATATCTCATAAACAATCCCGCATTATAATGAAAATATGGACCATTTTCAAAAACTCTTTCCTTATCAGAAGATTACTTTGAAGAAGCCTCTGGCTCCTAGCTTGAGTTCTACATGGCCTTTTGGTTTCCATTTCTGTTGGATACATTTGGTCAAGTCCTTCTCCGTTGGCCAAACCCCTATGAATTTGCATATCATAGCGTGGTCCTTCATGTAGCTGCGGTATCTTTCCAATTTTTTCATTAGTATTACGAAACTGGGTTTCTCCATTGCACATGGCAGACACTTCCCTCTACTTCTTGCCTACCATCTCACTTTGAGGACTAGGCCATTATTCGGACCTGCCGCTTCTTGGGATTTTGGATGACTACTGATTTGCCCACTTGAATCTCCAACCATGACATTTCGGTAGGAGGGGCTCTCTCCCCCCCTTTTGCTGCTTGCATATCCTTCCTACTGTCAACTTTCTATCGTTTAGTTGCTCCTCTTGTATTGCTAGGGTTTGTGCAGATTTGCAAACTCTAAGATTGGCTAAGATTTTTCATAGCGCTCAGAGCTCGCATCTCTTGGTTGAAGTTAACCCATTTGTAAGAACTATTAGAACTTTATTTTTAAAAATCTATAACTTTTCTCTGCATACACAAATTAATTCAAAGATTAAACTAATCACTTTCATCATAACACTTAGACTTACAATGTTACCATTAAAGCTACCCTAAATTGATTACTCTATTATTTTTTATTATTTTATAATTATGATTATTTTTAAATTAAACATTAAAAAAATTAAACATTACATTATAATTCAAAAAACCATTAACCAAATCCATGTAGTAACATCTAATAACATCAATACAATCAATATTTAATAAGGCCGCAGGAAGCGGTAGTCCCTGTCGGGTTTGAAATGAAAACTCTAGGGAAATTTTAAAATTGATAGCAGTAGTGCCACAACACTCTGAATTTTATAAGGGTGATTGCAAAAATTCCTGGTTGAATCCTTGAAACTACAACCAAAATTGATGAGATCGATTAGGTGCCATCGTGAAATCCAGCTAGTCATGTTTCACATTTTTTTCCGATCATAAGCAAGTGCAAATCAATTAAAAAAAAAAACCCATAAAAAGCTCAAGTAGCTAGGGGAGTGTATGAAAAGCAGGCTTGTAAAACAATGCTCTCTCTATGTCATCGATGATCATAATGTTTGTTGTTAATCGTAAGGTGGCGACCCACTCATTCGCTCCACTTCTAAAGCATCCCTGATTCTTTATTTTATGCTCCCAAATCCCTGCATGTTTGTTGTTGCTATCCTTTGATGATTTCATCCATCATTGGGCTGACATTTGTCGGTTGTATAAGGAGAAGAGAAAAATGGTAGTTTAAGCTTGTCGTGACATTATTATTATACAATAAATATTATGTTCACGCGACGCATTGCCAAACTTATGGTTTAAACATTATATGATTTATGCTTCCTTGCTTTCTCTCATATGATTTAGATATTTAAATTTAGGTGAAAATATCAACTTTCAAGTTTAAAAAAAACCACTAAATACTATTATTTTAAATGTTGGTGTCCTTTGGTGATTTCATTCATCATTGAGCTGACATTTGTCGATTGTATAAGGAGAGAAGAAAAATGGTAGTTTAAGCTTGTCGTGACATTATTATTATACAATAAATATTATGTTCACCAGGCGCATTGCCAAACTTATGGTTTAAACATTATATGATTTATGCTTCCTTGCTTTCTCTCATGTGATTTAAATATTTAAATTTAGGCGAAAATATCAACTTTCAAGCTTAAAAAAACCACTAAATACTATTATTTTAAACTTAGAAAATAAGAAATTATTTGTTTTATACTAGTGTGGATGAAGTGAGTAAATATGAGTAAAGCAAGAGAGCGGATCAAAGCAATTGGATGACCAAGAGAGATATGAACGAAGCCACAGGACGAGTTCTAGTAGCACTTTTATCAATGAGATGTAGCAGGTCGGGAGGAATAACTATTTCTATTCGAGTGGGGAGAAATCGATCTATTTGCAGCTTACAGAAAAAGGGAAATTGAAGTTGAAGGGGGATGATGGATAGGAATAAGAAATTAATAGCCTTTTTATTAATTTATTAATGAAAAATTAATAAAGGGATGAAAATTATTTATAGCTAACTAGAATGGGAATAGATAGCCGCCATTCACCCAACCCTCCTAGAGAGTTCCATCCAAGTATGCAAGTTGAACAAATTATGAGTCTCTTGTTCTTTTCGCTATCAATATATGGCATTCCATTCATGGATTGATGGGATTCACGATAATTCCCCTACTATGTTGTAATTAGTTAGTGTAATAACGTAAGTAAAAACTTTGTTTTTAGAGGAGCTCAAATTCAAAATCTCTCTGGGTTTGAAATGCATTTGACCAAGAAGACTTGGGGGATCCATTTTAAGATAGCAACTCGAGGGAGGCCGTATCTCTCTTTTAGAGCTTGTCCAGGAGATACTATAGCTATTCCTTCTAGGTAAACTCGACTCTTATACATATTCCTACTGACTCTGACACACCTTCCCGAAAAAGGTGAGTTAACCCCACGAAATACAGATGGAACTGAATGTTTTTTGAAAAACGTAACCATCAGCAGGTTCGTTGTTCCTTGTGTTCTAGCTCTAATAGGGTTGGAAATGCGGAGGTAGAATCAATTAGTTATAGAGACTAGAAGTGATTAAGCGATTTCCAACTTAGTTAAGCACATTGATAGCCAACTTAGATTCTAAACATTACATTACGGAGTCAAATCTCATAAGCTTGTGTAAAATATAATAATATTTTAAATAATTTCAATATTTTAAGGAGGTGTGGCTAAAGGCAGAGAATCACTGTGCATGATGGAAATGTGTTTTAAGAAGTGTCGATTCTCGAGTAAGAAAAAATGTATGGCAGCCCGAGGAAAAATGCATGACAACTGCGACAGTTCAAAGACGTGGCTAAATATAGAGAATCACAGTGCATGATGGAAATGTGGTTGAAGAAGTGTTGATTCTCGACTGAGAAAAAATGTATGGAAGGCAGAGGAAAAATGTATGACAGTCGTGATAGTTCCTCGTTGCAGAATTATCTTCCGGGTGAGATATTTGATCCAGAAAGAGAGCCGCGACATGCAAAAATAGATTTTTCTGTATGAGAGTGGATGAATAGAATTCAAATTCTGAACAACACTCATAAACATGTTATAAAGAGATTCAAAGTATGGTTTGGCAGTACATCAGTTTGTATATTTCATAATGGAGAGTGGAAATTGCACAACATGGCAACCCTCACAGATCTTTCCTTGTTTCTTCCTCTTTTTGTTGCTTTGGGTAAAGCTAGGCATTGCGGTAGATGCATCTTCCAACAACATCTTGTTTGGCTTCTCTATGACTGGTAATCAAACCAGAAAAAATGTTAAGCAATTGTATGTGGGTATTTGTATGCCATGTCATCATAACAAACAATCGCTTAGATGGCCAACAAAGAGCAGCCACTGTAGAACACATCTAGTGTTTTCAATCTCATAAAGGATGGGAGTCTCCTTCTATCTTATGGGGGATCCATCGTCTATTTCTCCAAGTAAAATGGGATGAAGCCTTCTTCGGTTGTGATTGTAGATTCTAGTAACTTGCTTGTGGTGAGTGTCAAGAATGCCTCTGTTGCCTGGGATGAAGATCAGTGTGACCTAGAACCTGACTTCCAGGAAAAGGACTTGGGATCCGAGTCTAGGTCCCTTTGGTTTTTCGATGGATGTATATGGGTACAAGAATTAGATCAATTACTAGCAAAGCAGTGCCTAGAATGGTCGGATCTTCAGCCAAGTTTTGGAGATGCCGCAAAATTATGCCTACGATGTCACACTTTTTGGTAACGGTTCGTACAATTACGTCACTTGTTCTTTGAAGCCCAATTTTCCATATCTGTCGCATTTTCTGGTGCATGAGTTGGGATAAATTCAAGATGATTCCAATATATACACAGGGAATTACTTATGCTATAAATTGTAATATTGGCCTAGATTTCGTTGTAGTCATGTACTGTCTATAGTTGGATTCCCTTACCCTCTCCTTTAAGCATTTTTATGTAACAATGGTTGATACCTTCTCCTCTTCTTTAAGTATTTTTATGTAAGAATGGTTGAGGGATAAAGTAGATGAAATAATCTATATTAGACTATAAAAGTATGAATTTTTCATTGTAAAATTTAAACTATCTCTATATTGATACCTGTTTGACAGAATTTTGCAGTAGATGCAACTTGTGCTATTAAGCTTGTGTTCTCCTATTGCTATTTCTTATGTGGAAATATCTCCCTATTACATGTCCATCGCCCCGGAGTCAAAATAAACATTGTAAATTAGTAACCAGGACATAACAAGAAAATTTAAACATATAAACATACATAACAAGAAAATTTGAACATATAAACATACATAATAAGAAAATTATAAGAAAATTTGAACTTGAGGCATTAGAAAACCAAGAAATAATAAGGATATCAGACCCTAATAGGAACCACCACTGCCTCATTTTCCTTTCAATTTGCTTATTCATCTGGGATAATGGAAACAAAACTTTCATAGTGATAGCGGTGGTAGGTTTACATAACTACCTACCAACCAAAGCACACTAATGCACAAGCAAATTCAGAAAATGTAAATATAAATATTCACAAATTTAGGGAGAAAATGTATAGTTGATATAATTTAGGGAGAAAAAATGTATAGTTAGTATTAAATAATAAAGCATAAACTTACCCACCTTTTTTTCCCTTCTTGATGTCATTCACAGAATTGGAACAATGGGCTTCAGACCTAAACTTTGTCTCTTGATGTTGTTCGCAAAATTGGAAGACTTGAAATTTGTTTCTTGATGTCACTCGTAAAATTAGAACAAAGGCTTCAGACCTAAACTTTGTCTTGTGCTTGGAATAGTCGGTGTTATACCATGATTTTTGGGCAACGATCCAACAAAATTTTGATGTATTGGCTTCCTCTACTGCGTAAATAAATGGAAAAAGAACCGACTTCTAGAGTTTCTTTGTTGTAAAGATGGGAAGCAATTTCGACATGCAGCTTGCCACCACGTTGTGGATATGTGATGTGGTGGCTTCTAGACCACTGATTAGGGGCTTATGTCCCAAGTGTCGAAAAAATGCTCAAAAATTAAAGTGCTCAAATCTAGGTCAAACCTGAACGACCAAATAGATCTCGTCGTCCTGATTTCGGCGCCGTGAATAGTTCGAAAAATGGTCTCTGTATGTAGAAGTTATGTCAAAAAGAAAATCGTCCAATAACCCTTAATTTTTATTTTTTTCAAAAAAAATTAAAATAGAATATTCTGCTTGGGCAACCAATGAAAGGGTGCCATGTGGCAAGCCCAGAGGCCACCACGTGGCCCCAAGGTGGATAATTTTTGGACTTACAAAAATTTGGCGGAGGCGAAGGGGTTCGAACCCACGACCTCCCACGGACAAATGCATAGGCTTACTGTTATACCATGCGGGTGGGTCTTGTTATGGTGGTGGGAGATCATGTATATAAGGTTTGAAACAGGTTATGGCGGGGCCCGAATTGGGCCAGCCCCCTATCCACAGGACTGAGGCCAGGGAACCACAACCTAATTCCTCCAACCGCGGCTAAACTCAACGGTCAGTTCCAGTGGTGGTCACATGTTAAGGCGTGATCCACAGTCCAACTGCTAGTTAACTGACGGGTCTAGCATGAAATCCAAGGATAACCACTAGTCTGACAAACCTGGTCACATGCGGATTTATCTAACAGTTAACCAGCGGTCCAGTTAGCAGTAGTTTCGGAGGTGGCACCAATTTTGGCGGCCCCGCCAACTTTGGCAGGCCTAACTGGGCCTCCATTAAAGTTAGCTGGAGTTAATTAAGGGCCAAACATGCAGTGGAGTAAATGAGCCATAACTTTGGCTAGGAAAGGCCTTTTGAGACAAATTTTTTTATTTTTATTTTGACTAATCAGATGATTTTGAAGCCATTGGCACAGGTTAGAGAGCAATCAGAGGTCGTTTGCAGGTGATTTGGCTCCGTGGAAGTTCTAGGAGCTACTAGGGCCCATCATTGTGAGAGTTGTATTGGGTTGTAAGTACCCATTGGATAAGAACCAATAGTCATTCCTGACTGATTTGAGCGTTCTAAATCCATTTATACAGTCCATTTCACCTGTTAAGGCTTTTATTTAGCTGTACATTCATTTTGAGATTTTAATCAAATCAAGGACATGCCCATTTGGGAGCCTTGGACCCAACAGACGTAACCCAGGAGGGGTGAACTGCTTCATCATATGCTATTGCATTTGTGGTTGAGCTTTCTTTTAGAACAAATCTGTTTTAGTATGTTAAACAGAGAAATGAATTAATTATACTAAACATAAAAGAGTCATAAACAACTGCAAAACTCATTTGTTTTTAACTGCAAGACATGTACATCATATAGACATGAATATTTACTGAATTGAATACCTTGCAAAGAATTTCAAGTAGTTTCAATTTCAGATCAACTACGTTGGATATGAAGCTATGAACTACAAGGCATACATACATAATGCAGTGTTCATGCGGTGTTCTTTAATATGTATTGAAGTGGAGAGAAAAAATTAAATGTTTCCTAACTAATGCTAACTACAACCTAGCATTAAACAACTCTGAAGTGAAACTTTAAGCGGATTATCCTATATTTTAATGAAATCATACTCTTTTGCTTGCAAGAAGAGGTCCAAAGTAAAACTTTGTATAAACATTTGTTTTATCCCTTATATATTTTCAAACATTGGTTAAAATGGCAAATGTGGTGGTTGGTCAAAACAATTTAATGTTCGGTCAATGCGTATCGATCGCTAGAGTCCCTCCTATGCCAAAGGCAGGGACTAATAACCTCTCCATGTGCTAACATCTAATAACCTCAATACAACTAATATTTAATAACCTCGATACAAATAATATTTAATGATAATGTCCAGCCCCTTAAAATTTTACGAGTGACATTGCTATAATAAGAAATTTCTTTCTCAAGTATTTTTAACATATAAAAAAAAGTGTAATTTTTTTTTTTCCATACCATATCAAAACAAATTTAAATTCAAAAATCCTACATCACTATAAGCTTGCATCCTTCTCACCAAGAAACACAATATGATGCCGATGAACTTTCAAAGCAAGCATTACTTCTAAATGCAAGTACTATTAAGCTTGAGGAATGGAGGAACTTGGACCAAAAAAATTCAGAGTCAGTTGTTCTAAAGTCATATCCAGTGCCTTGTTTGATGATTTTATCTCGAAGAACATTGAATTTCTATTGTTTTTTGTCTTTATGTTGTCTTTTGCTTCCCTATGTCTAATCATCTGCAATTCTTTTTTATGTGATGCATAGATGTTAATGGCAAACATGGTTTCTCAGTTCCCTATAGAATATTGTTGGCTTTTTTTAAGAGAATTTTAAAGCTTTTGTAATCGGTCTTCTAAGACCAATCTTAGTAGATTGTTTATTTAAATCTGTAGATGTTTATAGTACGATGGTTCTTGTAATGTGTTTTTGATTTCCAATGAATAATAGGATACAACTTAATTTGTTTTTGAAAAAAATTGGTTTGCATCCTTCATTTTGGTCTATAATATATTGTTTTCAAAACTACAAGATTTTCCCTGATGGAGCTGATGAGCATTGATAATACTATGGCAGATGGGTGTTTTAACCCCCCTCGCGACCACTTTAATGACTAAACGTGGATGTACAAGGGCGTTGGGAAGCTACTTGTTGAAGCTTCTCGAAGCATCAAAAGGAATATTAGCAGGGTCTCTGATTTGGACAATCATTTGGTGCAGGTGGGCAATGAGCTTGGTTGTAGGTAACGATAGTGTTGGCTTCAATTCTGCAAGTGGATTGCTTGGAGCTCCAAGCTGTTTCACTAGAGGAGGTGAGTTTCTCATAGAGTTACTCTAGTTTAAGAAGAATGTGTCACAAGTGGGTGTGATCGCTTAAATTGTAATTTAGGATCCAGGAGTGATTGGTTTTTTGGGCCTCAGTACGAAAGAAAATTCTCATGGTGAAGAAGACATTCCCTTACTGAGAGGTTTGGACGAACTTTGCTTGGATGAATGTGCTAGATGAATTTGGTTCTTCTTAGGTATTTCTTAACCATTATTTCTTCTTTGGCTGGCTTGTTTGGTCTTCTTTAGCTCTTTGGTCACCTTTTCTTGCAAGGCTACTCCAAAATGTGTTATATCATCGCTGGGAATGGCTTCAGGGGATACATTGTTGGGTGGGGGTCGAATTGGTGATATCATTCTACAAGAAAATCATGGTTTGAATTTGTGGGTGGTTCTTATCAGTTGCAGTGGGTCGGGGATAAGAAGGTGGCACATTTTTTTGTTGTTTTGTCTTCCTGGTTATTCGAGCTCTTTGTTTGTAGCAGGTTGGTTTGCATTATTTAAATATTGTCGTTTTTTTAGCCTAGTGCCCAAGCCCTGCATTGGGTGCTTTGTATTTTCGATGTGGTGTGAGGATTTAGGGCTTGAGGGGGGCTACAAGGCGCATTTTCAATTGCTGAGCTATCTTCGTCTGCGACTAGTGGTGTCCTCCTCAGTTGATTTACTTGAGTGGGCTCGGGAGAGAGGAAACATCTACCCTCATGTTCTTCAATATTTTGGTGTTTAGTGGTGTAGGTTGCTCAGCTGGTTCACAATGCAATGACAATATGGTCATCCTCAGTGTGGGGGAAGCCAGTGGGGCCAAGGTGAAAGATTGTGCGGGGACCTGTTAGTGGAAGAGGGTGAGCTCAACCAGCCACTTGGTGGATGTCCTCGGAGAATCGAGTTACCACCCCCCTTTGACTCTATCAAAGCTCATATTTGTCTCTTTTAGGCCTCAGTGGACCAACAAGCCCTAGAGAGCAGGAATGATTGCAACGAAATTCATAGTTTTTTCAATGATATTCAGCATAATCAAGGCCTCATCCTGGACAGGCAAGAATCCCTCCCCTGGAACCAGAAACATTTGCAAGCCCGATGGGATAGTTTTGAGGGGTGGAATGTCCACATGGAGTCCCATATCTATGAGGCATTTCATTGACCGGCTAAAGGAGAAAATGTTTCTCAAGGTCCTAATGTTGATAACAGGGAATGAAGAAAGCTGGTTTCATTTTTTATCTTTTTTCAAGTATGTGTTTGATGGGTTGTTAACATGAACTCTTCTATTTTTGCTTTATTAATCTCAGTATTTTTTTCTATGTACTTATTGGCCAACAAATCCTGTAGGAGTGAGGCCTTGGCTTACTTGTGGTTGCTCTCCTCACGATGTAATCATTCTATGAATTAATAAAAAATTGCGGACTTACAAAAAAAGAACTACAAGGCTTATTTTAAATCACTCTTTATATTTATGTGAAGCCTAATTGATCTCTAAACCTATTTATTGTATTTTATTGGTTCAAAACTATAGTAACACCAAGTACTATTTCATGCAATACTATTTCTTGCAATAGAAGGTGGTTTTGGCAGCGGAAACACCATTTTGAATGTTGGATTGTTTAGTTTTAAAACCCTTTTGCAATGATGATAAGTTTTAATAAACAAATAATATAAATATAAACAAGTGGATTTTATGTAAATTTTTTTTAATAATAAATAAATAAATAATTCATGCTATGCAATGCATTAAGTTAAATTCATAATAATTTTTTCAAAACACTAAATTTATCTATATATATTTAAAAAATACAATCTCAATAATTAAAAAAATATAATATCACAAAAATAATATCACCAAATTTCATTAGGACAAACCTATATATATGTACAATCGTTATAATATTTTGCAATCAAACCATCTCTTCAGCTATGGAGTGTCAAGCATCGAGCAAGTCCATCTAGTCAACTCACTTGACAATATCATGCACAAGTAATCAAAAGTATATAGAAGGCCTTCTTAATATTAGTTAAAAAAAACTATGACAAATGAGTAGATACCAATCCCGGTATAAATTTACAATTTACTATAGCTAGTTCATTAAAACTAAAAACACATTGGAAAAAACCAAGCCTAAGAATCTAGACGTTCTATAATTTCCAAATAATACACATACCCATGCCGGTTTTTTAGTTCTTTGTCATATTGTCTCTACTTGATTTTTCGTCCGATATTTGCGTGACAATATCTCAATATATCGACTTGTTTATCATGGTCATGTTGACTACTATGATTCCCAGACTGTTGCATAAAAAGAGTAATGACAAAGCATTGAACACATGAAGTCGCTTGCCTCAAGCTGTTCAAGTGTTTATTTTTTTGTGTACAGTTCAGTAATCATTATCTACTCCATTGAAGAAGCAACACACTTGTGCCAACTATATTTAGTCACATTTGGAAATGCATTAAGCTCACCAATCCCATTTTCAAAGTACAAAACTAATCTTTTATTAATTTTGATGTAATTTGGGGTCATGAAAGATAAAAAAATAGTTAAAACAACGAAGGATTTTGTGTTATGTTATTTTTATGTTAACTTCATGGATTTGCAGTTTTTGATCAATTTCGAAAAGAGTTTCGCGGTGTAATATTCCTCAATTTTTTTTTTTTAAAGGTGAGAAAAACTATCATAATTTAGTTGTCAAACCAACAATGAGAACAACCATCTTTGGTTGTTATCTATGAATGCAGGCTGACTCATCATTGTTATTAAAGGAAAACCACGCCACCTAGAATAACTCGGTGGTGGTTCGTAAGGGGGCGGACTTTCACTCCTGCCAGATGGGTCTTGGGCCGTTAACCTATTTCTTTATGTCCGATGAAGACAAGCTATTAGCCAAGCAGAAGTAGTTTTAGAGCATTTTTTTTCCCTCAAAAATACTTCTTCCAAGGATAGAATTTTTGTTTTGTTTTGTTTTTTTTAATTATTCATTTTTCCAAAGGCAGAAAATAATTATAGTCAATATACATGATTTATTTTAGAATATTTAATTAGAAAAAAATATATAGGTTCATCATATGTAATTTATGGGTTTTAATATTATTAACTATTAATTCCATATGCCCTACGTGATTATCATTGACCTAACAATTTTGACTTCCTCTTTAAAATTCACTAAAAAATTTACATGCTCTTCTCTCTTATCACCCAAGTTTATGTCAAGACTTTACTTGACTGCATGAAGACTTTACCAAAGAGTAAGCATGCCAAACAGGGTTTAATAACCTTATAGGGGTGACCAACATTACTATCTGGTATGATTCTCCTATGCCTTCAGGCATGTTCAAATCTATGGGGGAGTATTGTTATCTGGCATTTATTGTATTCTTCTATGCCTTCACACATGTTCAAATCTATGGGGAAGTATTTCTATCTAGCATTTATGCTACCATTCTCATTGCAGGTGATCTCCTAAAATTGTTTCATCACAACCAACACTTGATTTAGTTTCCATGTACATTAACTTTCATCTTTACCTATGCCTCTACTTGCTAAACTAGTGATCCTAAGTCATCTCTAGGTGAGTTATCCAAACACTGCTCATAGTCACTTTGTGGTTTGACCAAACAATACATTCTTTCTTCACTAATAAATCAGCCAACTATAAATTTATTATTATTTTATGGTTTAAAAATAATCAAGATCCTTGATTTAAACATACCAACTACGCTTTTACCTTGGCCAAGTGAAACTTACTCTCAACTCTAACACATTAGATTGGAGAATTCTCAAACCTTTTAAAACCTTCATCACATAGTATAATCTATAGACTCTAATACCATGGGCTACCAAAACCTTGTTTCCAAAAGTACTATAGTTAACCTAACAACTTTAACTCTTTCAAAAAGTCAAATTTAACATAACATTTCCTTACATAAAAACATTGATTTGCAAGATGATTTTTATTTTATTTTATAATAAAACAAGAAAAGCATAAGTCCATAGGGTCTTGGATAGTGACTCGGTGCTTTGTTAAGACACTCCTTGATGTGAAGTCACCAATTCAATTCCCCACCCCGATCGGGGTGACATATGGGACATGATGAAAATGTAGTCCTGCAATCACGATTTGTAGAAGCTAGGAGTTGTAGATATGGTGAGGAATACTTATGGTGATTTGGGAGAAAGACAAGACACGGGAAAAACTATGATGTGTTTTCTACTCATGAGCCAGAGAGATTAGTCACAAATATTAGTGTAATAGAATCTAGAATGAACTGTGAATTCCCACCATGGATCACATGCATCAGTCATTTAACCAACGATATTCCTACCATGGATCACATGCATCGATCGTTTAATCAACAATATTCCTATACCAAATTATCAGTAACAAATTCTTTCTCCTCATTTTGATTCATTAATGTTAAATTTTTTACATCTCCTATGATGGATCAACGAGAACAAACATCACTTCCCCCATAGAATTTTGGGTTGTAAACCAAAAATCTCATCAACGCTCATCGTGTGAACAAATCTCATACCTTTCTTGCTCTTATCCATGTATTGCATGCACAATCTTCATATGTTTTTTTTCTAATGGTTCATGTTATCACTCTAAAATTTCCCTAGGGTTGTCATGAAAGAAATAATAAAGGTAATCACAAACCTACTTTTGAGATTAGGATCTAGCCTTCCTAATGCTCAGAGAGGGCTCTCTCTTAATGATTTAACTTTGTCGAGTTAATTGATTTTAGGCTAGTTATTTAAGCTTGGTTGGTTTTGATTTGATTTGGTGGTGGAATCACTGATTCATATGGATACATAAGTGTCTTTTTACAATTGGGTCATGGAGTCCAAATCTTAAGAAAATAGGACTGAATCAATTTCTAACGATGATATTCATAGGGCAAGGTAGCCGAGTAAATTCAAATCTTTTAGGCTTCCTCAAACCGGATAATGAGAGAAATGAAAGAGGCCAATCGAAACTAGGGAGCAATTAAGAATTCCCTACTCTGGATATCAGAAGAAAACATTAAAATGAATAATTGTTCAAGACAGAGTGTACTTAAACAAATTATGAAGTAAAATTCCAGTTATTTCATTCAAATTGGAAAAAACATGTATGTTTGTGAAATTACTTAAGAAAATAAAAATTTCACAAATGAAAGATACTTCACTGAAGTGGCCCAACACATGAATCTTGTAATGCAATGCTTTTATTACTTAGTTCAGTCCGTTGATTTGAAATTTTTCACAATAAACGCTCATGTTTTCATATCAATGTAACTATAGAAATGTTCAACAATCCACACTCTATACTTCTAATTATGAAGTATTTATACAAAAAACAGTTACAAAATATCCTAAACTATTTTAGGAATTATTCAAGGAAAATAAATATCTTCATGCAAGAAGATAGGGACACCTAGGAAACTAAAAGGCTAGTTGTTCCTTCTTTCACTGATTTTGTTGTTTTATGCTTTGATCTTTTGCTGCTTTCTCTCTTTTGTTGTTGCTCTACGTTGGCTACTCTTTTACTTTGCCTTTTTACTGATACTCTTCCATTTGATACTCTTTGACTTAGTTGATCTACTGTTTTTCTTTCATTTCTCTGTATTTACTGTTTACCTTTCATTTTCACAGTAAATCGTTCAATTTTTCCCAAGTCTCTGTATCTGGTAATTTAATATTTACCATTCTTCTGTAGACTTCATCAGCTTCTGTGTATTTTGCAAAGGTAGGCTTGTTTACAAAAAGATGTTTTACCTCATGCTGGAGGTACAAGAGGTTCTCAAAAGTCTAGTAAAGAACCTTTCCTGTAGGCATCCCTTTCATGTAGGAACTATTGGCTTTCTCCTTTGCTACTTGTTTGATTCTCTTCTCTAGCCTCCCTACTATTACAGTTAAAAGGACCAAGCTAGTTTTTTATCTTGAATTGTGTCTTCTTCCTAGCTGATAGAAAATTCACATCATCTGAGTTTATAATCGGCCTGATATATTCTAATGCAAATATCCACATGGGAAAATATTTGGGTAGCTTATAGGGAGTGAGATGGCATCCATATATTCTAATCCCAGTGTGATCATGGTATATATACTAGTCTCCTATTCTACTGTTCTTAGACAACTGCAAAACTTTGTTGATCTCATCATTGATCCTAAGTTGATTGCTACTGGTAAGCATGTTTACAATTGGATGAACAAAGGAATCAATGAAATCTTTGTAACTGAAAACCGTGGAATACTTTTGGATTAAGGGTGTCCAAAAGATGACTGATCTGGGATGGCCCCTAGTGTCCAGTGTTTGGATGTTGACTGGAAATATAGGAACATGTGGAACAATATAGAAGAGGATTTGAATACTCTTTCATTTGGCAGTTTGATTAATTGATCATCGATCCTGTCTGCCAAGTACTAGGCAAAATTGAAAAGTACAGCTAGAGGCTTGCTTGGGCAAAAAATAGAGAGAAAAGCAAGAATTGGCTCATCTACATGCTCATTAGTGGTATATCCAAGGATAAAAGAGAGCATGGTCACAATTTGTTTGGCCCTCTCAGAGAAAATGGTGGCAGAGTATGGAGGACTATCTGTAGGAGTATGAGACTCTTCAAGGATGAAAGTTTGAAAGTTTTGAGTCATTTTTGGAAGGTCCAGCTTCTAGTAAATTTGAAGTAGGTTTTCAATGGAAAATGGAGTTTCATTTGGGTTTGGTTGGATCTGCAGCATTTGGTTTATTGACTCTGCAGTGATTGTAAACAAAATCTGCTAGTTGGGAGAGACTATGGCTCTTTGGCTTGGGATATAACAGTTTTGGCATAGATGGATGATCTCAGGGAACTGATATACCTGTGGGAACAAGTATTTGGGCAAATTTGATTGCCATAGATGAATGTCATCATTTTGGTTCAGGAATTTGTCTTTACTGCAGCAGTGGAGTTTCAATAGATGGTTGGAGGAAACTGTGTCTTTAATTTGGAAATCTCTGTCAGCCAATGGGAGGTGGTCAACATCCAGGTGAGGGTTTTGCAGGGGTTTCTCATTTAGAATGCTTTGGGAAGCCATAATTTGGTTTATTCGATTGAATTACTCGTTCTCTGGCTTTAGGAGTAGGGTTAGGAGCTCTGGAACAGTGGAAGGGTGAATACAAAGTGCAGATTGGGTTTTTTATTAGCTTGGCACAATGTTTTAATTAATTTCAATCAATTAACCTTTTATAATTATTGTGCAGAGATTTAATAGAGGGTCATTCTGGTTCTTTCAAGAATACCTGGAAATACGACAATTAGGTGTGTGGACAAAGTTCTGTGGTAGCAGCGGAGGTTTCTGAAGGTTGAATGGTCTTGTGCTGCTTGTAATTTGAACTCTGTCGCGTCTTTTGGTTGTACGTGAGGTTAAAATGGTTGAGTAGAGCTTCGGGGTTTAGAATTTTTCTGCAGAGGTGTTTGCAAGGAAATAACAGTAAAACGAGTGAAAGGGGGGCTTTTTTGGTTTTTAACCAACAATGGTGAAATTTGGGCGCGAGATTAATAAATGAATAGTGAGTAGTTTGCTTTTACGCGGGGAGGCGGTTGTATGGCATATCACACCACTTTTGAGTGCAGGGTGGTATTTTTGAGAGCACGAGATATAACGTGGGGCTGCCATGTAGCAAAAGAGCGCTCAAGAAAAACCATGAATCTCACATGCTTTTGAGGTTTTAACTATCGGATGGTGGGAGTGCGCGATATGGATATGGGCCATCGGATCTGGGAGTGTTTGATCAGAGGGCTATCGCGCAATAGAGTTGCAATGGATGAGTCGGGGTGTGGTTGGCGAAGCTCAGGGATACATAATGCAACGGTTTACATATATTCAAAGGTTTAGTGAGGGTTGGGGAATTATAACGTGGGGGGTTTAAATACACAAAGCGAGACTATGGGTTAGAAAATAACTTACAATAAGGGGGTTTAGTGGGTTTGTAAGGGAAAAGGGAAATTAACAAGGGGGGATGATTTTTTAAAGGGAAATGTCTAGGGAAAAAGGATGAAATTAAAGGAAAAAAGGTTAATATGAAGGGAAAGGGTATTTTTTTCAAGGGAAATGAAAAAGAAGGGTCTAAATGAAGGGAAAGTTAGTGAATGAAAAGTAATGAAAGGGTAATGGAGGGAATTTTAGACATACAAAGTGTTGAGTGAAATGAAGGGAAATTAGTGAATGAGTTGTAGTATTTAGTCCTAAAATCATATAGAACATTTTAGGGTAAATACCCAAAATAATACACAATTTTTGTGAATGTCCTCTTTCCTTTGATAGTTCCTCCTACACATGAAACATAAGATTTAAGCATGATGAAGGTGTATTTGAGCTAGCAACCTTGTGCATTTCAAAATCTCTTTTACTTACCTTTTATTTATCCTAGCATTTTCTCTTCACTTATTGGGTGCATTTAAGCCTGCTGACCCTTTATTTCTTTTTCTTTTGATAAGCAAACTATCTAATTCTAACCTTTTAACTTCCAAGGGCTTAGATTAAACTGATGAGCTCCCTATCATTTTCTATTTAACTATTGATCTGCCAATATTAAAAAGTTTGGCTAGATCTTTATTTCTCTATCTATTAACATGAAATTTAAAACATGAATGAATCAACATTAAACTATTTGATCATCATGGATTGTGGCATTTTTGACAAACTGCACACAATCTTATTTTTACAAAACAAAGTAAAAGTAGTGACATTTGAATTTGTATCACTTTCAGAATTTATTTTTTATCTCTTTTTGGTGGGGATCATATTTTATTTTTCTTTTTTGATCATTTTTTTTAGTCCTTTGATTTTTCTTTTAGGACTTACCTTTTTTACATTTTTTATTTTTAATATAGGAAAACATTTTGTAGAAGGCAAAAGTATGTACAATATTAGAAGACTAATCATAACCAATTCAAAATTATGAACCCTATTATTATGTTCTTACATATTAATGCTCATCCTTATAGTGTAATCTAAAAATTTCAAAATTAGCCACACATACAAACTAAACAAATTATTTGAATTCGTTTATGTATATTAAATTTTTGGAAAAGGCATTGTTTTCTAGAAAGGCTTTGAAATCGAAGGGTTTCGAATAAACATGGAAAAGGCATTGTGTTTATCGTACTTCCAACTTACAAATTATCCATATACGTTGAATAAACCAAACATCAAAAGTGGTACTTCAAAATGGAATTTATATAATGAAAGTAAGCTGATCAAAAGAGAACAACTTTTTAATGTCAAATTAAATATAGAATCAAAGTGAGTTTAAGTCAAATCAAAAGTAACGAAAAGAGAAGCCAACCACTTTTTGGTATGCAGTGTTTAATAAAAGTAGGTTTTATCCCTAAAATAGTCAAACTTTTCTTTGAATTTAATTAAAAAGTTTCATGCGAATATGTAGACTCTTCTGCAGATCCAAGTTAATCAGAGGATTTGAATTCAAATCATTTCGATCATAATATTTCTATTTACAAGCTTATCAATAGAATTACCCCAAATCAAAATTGGTTATTATATTATTTTAATTATTTTTAAATAAAATATTGACAATAAATTATAATACAAAACACAATTAACAAAATCCATGCGTTAACCTCTAATAACTTCCATACCACTAATATTTAATAACCTTGATACAAATATTATTTAATGATAATGTCTAACCCGTAATTTTTTTAATAAACTCGATACAAATATTATTTAATGATAATATCTAACCCTTAAAATTTTAAGGGTGACATTGTTATAATAAGAAATTCCTTTCTGATAATTTTGTAACCCATTAAAAAAATTTGTTTAAAAAAAATAAAAAATTCCCTACTCTATCAAAACCAATTTCATTCAATAAACCTATGTCACTATAAGCTTGCATCCTTCTCTCTAGAGAACACAATATGATGATGAATGAACTTTCAAAGCATATGTTACTTCTAAATGTAGATATTATTCAGCTTGAGGAATGGAGGAACGGGGAGTTCTGAAGTCATATCCAATGTCTTTTTTGATGACTTATCTCCAAAAACAATGAATTTCTATTGTTTTTTGTCTTTTAGTTTTCTTTTGCTTCCCTATGTTTAATCATTAGCAGAAAGTTTTTTGTGATGCATGTAAATGTACTAGTATTGTCAATAACTATACATCGGACCATTGGCCTATTATCCTTACATGGCGTCGTGGGCATATTAGATTTGGTATGCCATTTAAATTTAATTGGGTCTGGCTGGAAGACCCTGATTTCGAGGCTCTGATAAGAGCACACTGGATTCAGGACAAAGTTGCCAATATCTCGACCATGGTCGATATTTTGAACAGACTCCATGTCTTGAAGGATGTGGTCAAGGAATGGGAATGTCATAAGAAGTCTCAATAGAAAAAGGAGTTGTATGAAATTGTCGTGGCCCTGGAGTCTCTTCAACCTCACATGGTATCACATCTCCCATCAGTCGAGGTGTGGAACGAAATTCGTGCACTTGAGCTCAAAAAGAAAGGAATCCTACATAAAATGGAAATAACTTGGCGACTTAAGAGCCGGGCTATATGGATCTGAGAGGGAGATAAGAACACAAAGTATTTTCACCACTATGCAAACCATAGAAGGAAGGTTAATACTATCTGGGAGATATTAGATACTGATGATAATTGTTTTCAGTCACAATAGGAGATTACTAATCTTGCGGTTACTCATTTTGAACAAGCCTATAGGCGAAGGGATCTTGATTGTGGGAGAAACAAGTTTGTGGGGTAAATGCATACCTTTGATGTTTGATGAGGAGGCAAACTTGGCACTTTACAAGGTCGTCTCGATTGAAGAGATACATTAGGTGCTTAAATTGTTGAAGGGGGACAAAAGCCCAGGTCCAAATGGCTGGACTGTCAAACTTTTTGTCCATTTCTGTGATATTTTCCAGGATGATCTCCTTGACATGGTAGAGTAGACAAGACTACGGGGGTTTATACACTCTCACATTAATTCAACATACATTTCTCTCATCCCTAAGAAGGTACCTACGTGTACATTTTCTGATTTCCTCCCTATCTCACTATGCAATCTTATTTATAAAGTTATCTCAAAGACCATTGCTTCTAGGATGAAGCACATATTATCAATGTACATTCCCCAGAACAATGTGGTTTTCTACATAACAAACAAATTCACGATGTTGTGGCTATCGCTCAAGAAAGCCTACACTCCATACATATTAAAAAAATGAATCCAGCAGTTATGAAGGTCGATCTAAAAAAGACATATGATTGCTTAGATTGCGGATATCTATGGATGGTCCTTCACAAGATTGGGATATAGACTAGTGCTGCTGAGTGGATTATGGCTTGTGTTACAAATGTTAGGTATGATGTTGTCGTAAATGGATATCCATCCTGTTTTTTCGAGGCGGGTAGGGGACTTAGACAGGGATGCTCACTCTCTCCCCTTCTATTTATCCTTGCTATGTACGGTCTAAGTCTTCACATCAAAAAATTTGTGGCGGTGGGCCAATTTGAAGCTTTACACATAGGTAGACAAATTTCTATATCAAACAGTTTTTTTGTTGATGATATTCTGATCATGGCTATGATTGATAGATTTAAATGGCTCACATTATTACAAATATTCAAAAAATTTGGTTAGGCCACGGGCCTCGTTATGAATGTTCTTAAATCAATTTTATATGGCACATGTAATTTGCATGACATTGCATATATACTGATAATATTTGGGGTGGGTGCAGATTCACTGGCTATGGGCACGAAATATCTAGGATACCACTTAAAGCCTTGTAAGTACCACAACATTGACAGGATGTGGCTAGTTGATCGATTTCACAAGAAAATCAGGGGGTGGGAATTCAGGTGCCTCTCATTGGGGGGACACATTACTCTCACTCCGTCAGTGCTCACTTAGTTGGGGATCTATTGGGTTCATCTATATCAACTTCCTCAGCTCATCATTAACTCTTTGAACCACATTATCGCCCATTATATTTGGTTTAGGGCTACGCAAAATTTTAAATATAACCTGGTCAAATTGGAACACACTTCTCGACCAAAAAAGATGGGAGGATGGGGTGTTATAAACCTTCAGCGCTTTGGATGGGCATTACTGCTGAAGTCTCTACGGCGTGGTTTATTTGGAGAGGGCATATGGAGTAAAGTGATTAGATTCAAATATCTCAAGGACAAAGACTTTGTTTTCTGGATGCATCGGGGGTCCATAGGCTACCCTATGGGGTCGACTATATGGGTTAGTTTTAACAAGTTCAAAAATATTTTTCTTCAAAATCTATGTTGGCAATTCCATACTGGACATGGGATTTTGATTGGAGGGGATTAGATCCTTGGTATGTGTAGGGGAACATACATTTTTGTAGACTTATTACATATTTTCAATTGCAGAGGTATTTTCTTTTGGAACCAAGTTATCCGAGAATGGCATGGATGCATACCTATTTGGAAGAGGGCCAATGAGCTGGGATTGTCTAGCCAATTGGCTCTTGAATGGGAACACATCAGAATCACGATGAACTGTCATGACGGTCAAGGAGACCAGGTCACATGGGTTGGAAAGAAGAAGATCGGGGAGATTGAGGTAGCAGACTCTTATTACTACTTCTACACACAAGAGCTTCATCACATTGAGTTATGTTGCTTCTACAATTTTTGGCGCACGAAACTGCCCTAAATGATCATCATGTTCCTTTGGCTAACCTGGAAAAACAAAAACCTTACCTAGGACAACCTTCAAAAGAGAAAGCGACAAGGACCGAGGATCTGCGATCTATGCTGGAATGAAGGGGAAGATAACAACCATCTATTTTTGCATTGTCCATGCATGGTTCACATATGGCATCACTTTTCTGCTAATATGAGCTTTCGATATCTTCAATATGTTAATATTTCAGACTGTTTAAATTGGTGGAGCGCACAACGGTCCACATGGAGGATGCTTCCACTGGTAGTTTTCTGGGAGATCTGGAAGTGGCGCAAGCAAATTATTTTTTAAAATGTTAAAGTAAAAGAAGATAAGGTTCTAGCTTGTATTACTCAATGGATCAATGTCGATAACGATAACAACAATATGCCCAAGGAGAAGACTGTTATGGGGGCTGACCCATGCACAGTATACCCTGCAGGGTTTTCTGATAGGGCATCCCAAGGTGGGATGTGCAAATGTGGTTTTTGGATCAAGTTTTGAGAAGTACAAGAGTATTGGGTACATTGGAATGCGAGAAGGGGCACGAACATGAAAGTTGAAGCCATGGCTTTATGGGGCTTATTGTGGTTCGCAAATTACATGGACATACCTCACATGCACTTTTTTGGGGATTCTCGAATCATTATAGATCATATACTGGGAAAAAACAAGATTCTACATAACACACTTCAAGGTTGGCTATGTCTAATTGAAAAGCATTGGGCCACCTTTTAGGATTCCACTATATAGCATATTGGATGGGACCACAACCAGAATGCAGATCAAATGTCCAAAATGGCTCTTCTGGATGCATCAGATGGAAGGTACATTGAGATAAAGATGGGAACACTTACTACAGATGCTGGATGTCTCCTCTTACCAGGGTAGTGAACACATCCTACAGTCTCAAAACAATGGTGGACGCTGCCAGTAAAGATAAGTATACATCATTATGTTTTTTACATTCCTTTTTTGTATATGCCTCATATATAATCATAGTTATATAGTGCTTCAGTACATAGTAGATAATGATGGATACTCTCTATTTTTGTTTACACATTACTGCACAATAATGTTGATGATCATTATGATGAATATGATCTGTATGATGAATATGGAGTTTTATACATGTATGCCAAATATAGATTATGGATACTTGCAGAAGGTAGCCACATATGCCCTCAGATTACTATACTATTATATAATATAAAATTGACAATTTTTTCTTGCTAAAAAAATGGACAAATGTTAATAGCAAACCAGCTTTCTCAGTTCCCTGTAAAATATTGTCAGCTTTTTTGTAAGAGAACTTTAAAAATTTTGCAATGGGTCTTCTCACGCCAAGCTTAGTAGGTTGTTTATGTCTATAGCTTAAACAACTATAATAGTTTTTGTGTTGTATCTTTGATTGTTAATGGATAGCAAGATATAAATTTTGTGTTTTTTTGAAAAAGAAAAATAAAAAACAAAAAAATTTGTGTCTTTCATTTATCTATATGATTGTTTTCGAAACTAAAATATTTATTTTAAATCAATTTTTTATATTTATGTTCTAATTAATCCTTAAACTTGTTTATTGTGCTTTATTGGTTCAAAACTATATTATCACTAAGTGCTATGTCATACACTAGAAAGTGGTTTTGGTCATTGAAACACCATTTTAAATGTTGGATTGTTTGGTTCTAAAATCTTTTTCGAGGGATAATAAGTTTTAATAAACCAATAATATAAATAATAATAAATTTTAATAAACCAATAATATAAATACAAACATGTAGATTTAGTTATAAGAATAGCTTCTGCGTGAATCACATATAAATGACCTTTGTCGACGCGTTTCGAACCAACTAGTGTGGTTCATCGTCAGGACAAGTTGAAGACACAGACCTGGCCTAGCAATTTAAATAGACTGAGCAGAGACTCTAACGGCTATATAACGGCTATTTTTGACCCTAGGACCCATCCCAACTTTTATTAATTAATTTAATATTATTATTCTTTCAATAATATTAAAATAGATAAAACAATATAATATTTCTAGAAATTAGTAAAATTAGTTGTGCTGCCTAGAAACTAACTTAATTCATTTGATTAGTTAACCTAAGGTTATTAATAAATTAATATTAATGGGTAATTATTAGTTTGACTGATTACCTTATGAAGAACTTATATTATTATTATTACTTTTATAATATTAAAATTATTAATATAATAATGTGTTTCTTGAAATTAGTAACAATTGGTTATAATGAATAGTAATTTACCTAATTAGATGATATTAATAAATTGGTTATTATAAATTTATTATTTGATTAGGTTACATAAATAAATTACCTTTTCTTATTCCCAAAAATAATAATAATAATAATTTCAACACTATTAATAAAATACATAAACACAATAAGAATTTATTTAGTGAATTTCAAACTACATATATGCATGAATTATTTATTAGAGGTATGTTAACTATTATAAAAACTATACTACTTACTATTGTTGTAATATTAACCTTTTTGTGTTTATAAGATTTATTGCCTTCACCATATATTAATATTATACTTAAGAGATTGGATTTGAAAATTAAATACATTTATTTTATTTATACATAAATATGTATTATTATAACACCTTGTGATAGAAAAAATCTAGAAGGGCCAAACATTTTACCGCTAGGTTAAGGAGAAGAAAATAAATAACTCAAGGTAGTAATCATAAGTAAAACTACAATGACAATCACATATCAAATTCTAGATACCCTGATAATAAAGATGCTATGAATAAACTAATCGACAACCACTCCAGGAAAAAGATCCTCATCAAAAACTGGTAAAATAAAAAAGGAAAATAACTAAATGCGAAAACTCGATAAGTTAAAACTTATCGATTGATAAGAAAGCATCCCGGATGAACAGAGGGGGAAGGAAGAAACCCTAAGATGACAGAGCGGGGATCCAATTTCTACTGACCTTCCACCCATCATCTATATTTCTTTTCAAACTAAAAAAGAATAAAAACAATTAAAGTTTTAAATAAATATGTATTTTTAATTTGAGAGAAATATATATATATATATAATATAATATATATATAATATATATATAATATAATAATATAATAAATTATGTTTAATTAAAAACAAAAATAAAGATTAAATTTTTATTTCTTCATTTAAAACAAAAAATAAAAAAAAAAAAATTAAACAATTTATTTTTTTAATAAAAATAAAAACATTTAAAATTAAAAAATTAAAAATTTAAAAATTAAAAATAAGTAAAAAAACTTTGATGTTTTTTAATTGTTTTTTATTTAAAAAACGAAAAAAAAGAAAAAATGACCCATGGCCCCTCAGCTCGCTTGACGCCCATGGTGGGGCAGCCCTTGGCGGAGGGCCTGCACGCAAACCACGGACCCTCCGCCTAGGGCCATGCCACCAGGGCAGCGTGCGAGGGGAGGGGCCAAAGGTCATTTTTTTTAAATAAAAAAAAATGTTTAAAAAAAATTAAATTTTTAATAATGTTTGTATGGTTATGAAAGAATTATTTTTTCACATTTTTTATCCGATTTCGTCTTTTATACAATATATTTTTGAATAATCAACATTTAATCTAAATTTATAGGTTTTTAATTTTTTTAGTTAATTTTTAATTTTTTTAATAGCTATTTTGTTTTTAATTTTAATTTTAATTTTTTTTTTAGTTTTTTGTTAATGTTTTTTAAATTTTTCTATTTTTACCTACTTAATTTTATAGTTTTTTTAATGTTTTTCTTTTTTCCTTTTTCTTTTCTTTTGCCTTTTTTTTTATGGTTTACATGATATTTTTTTTTCCCATTTTTTTTAAATATGTTTTTTTTGCTATTTATTTGTTTATAATGTTTATTTTTTTATTTCTTATCGTTAATTTTGTTTTTTTTTTACATTTTTATGTTTTTTGTATGTTTTGATTTTTTTTTTTTGTCTTTTTTTATATATTGAATTTATTTTATTTTTAATGTTTTTTTGTTTTTTTTTGTGTTTTTTCATTGTTTTCATTTTTTAATTTTCTATTTTATTTTATGTTTTCATTATTTTTTTTTAATTTTAATGTTTTTCAGGGTCATGATAAAATAGTTTAAGCAATTATTTCGAAATGTTGAAATTTTACCCTTGAACAAAAAACTGTTATCCCAGCATCAACACTTTTCGTTTTGAGGGTGTTTTTTTGGACAATTTTTGCACAAAAAAATAGTTTTCACCACCATTTTTAAAACATGTTGAAAATTTACCCTAGAAAAAAACTAGTGTTATTCCAGCATCAACACTTTTCATTTTTAGCACTGTTTTTGATGTTTTTTTAGAGTTTTTTGGCTAGAGTTCCCGTTTTGAGTTTATAGTTCCCATTTAAAAGTTTACATTGTTTATAGGCTATGGAGGAACTATTGGTTCCTAAGGAGGAGGAGCCTCAGACTGATGCAGAGCAGCTACATGCAGAGGTTCTAGGAGTGGATACATCCACTCAAGCAAAGTCTTCCAGATATGGATGGAACTACACAAGAGAAGCTGACAAATTGTTGGAGGATGTGAGATAGAATGTGGGAGCACTATCTTCTCAGTGAAGATAGAGGAGGTCACTTGACAGGTGCATTGGATACATGGCCCTTGCTGGGGAATGTGTTGAGACTTAGCCATCTTCCTTTGAGGAAGCAGTGCAATAGCCGATTTGGGTTGATGCTATGGTGGAGGAGTATGACTCCATAGTTTGTAATAGTGTTTAGGATGAGGTTCCAAGGCCGGAGAACAAGTCAGTTGTGAGTTCATGTTGGCTTTAGAAGGTAAAGCAAGCTGCTGATGATGGGAGGATCATGTTGTTGCAGTATATTTCGACATAGGAGCAAGATGTTGACATTTTGACAAAGGCATTGTCAAATTCTAAATTCAAGTTCCATAGAGACAGGATCGGGGTGGTAGATAATCCCTTTCTTGTTGAGAGGGAATGTTGAAATGTGGCAATAAGAATATTCCAATTTAATTTGTCCTTGAATTAAATTTTGAATTAAAATCGAATTTAGTCTTAATAGCTACTTGGAAATAATTAATTAAGTTATTTTGACTTAATTAGTTGGAGAATTCAAGTTAGAAGTCTCTCTGAAGTCATGCAAGATTTATCCCTTAAATTAAGGAGATAAAATTGAGTTATATTTGAGTTGTAATTAGTTAACTTAGTTTACTGAGTTAAGTTCAATTAAATTAGTTCCAAACTATTTGAGGAACTAATGGTCAGTTAACAGCAAGTTGATGCATGCATGCACTCAACTAGTGTACTCTAGTTAACTAAATATTCCCTTATCAGAAACTCATGCATGTCTATTATGAGAAATACCCAGTTGAGATTAAAGTCAAGGATAGTGTACTATCAGTTGCATGTGTTTTCTTATAAAGAAAACTCATGCATGAAATCAAGGAATAATTCCTTGAGGATTGCACAGTTCTGACAATGTGTGAGATTAGAGTGCTCCACTTGGTTGAAAGAGAATCATCCCAGAGGAACAACACAAGGAAAGAAGACCCTGGAGAGTAGAGAGGAAGGCTAGAGAGTAGCCAAGGTTGCCTATGAGCATCTGTGAGGATTGTACTAAGAGTTGGCTAGCTATGAGAGCTAAGGCTTTGTATAATTCCTATGTATTTCCACCTTGTATGATAATACAAATAGTAGGGTTTTTAGCTGAGGCTTTCCCCAAAGTATTTTCATGTGTATTGTGAATTGATTCTTCTTCTTCTGGTTATATTTTTCAGCTCAATCTTTAAGCTTTCACAAAATTGATAGTAGAAGTAGGTTATAGTATTCTTCTTTGATTTATATTGCATTATCGGGTTAACCTACATGCATATTTTCTACAGTCCACTCACTCGATCATTTCTGTGATCTCATTGAAGATACTTTCCATCATTTTGATCTTGAACATCTTGACCAAAAACTGTTACAATCACCGAATGCTCCACATGAATCACCTATGGATTTCTGGGAACACTTCCATGTTTTGCAGTTCAAGCTCCAAAATGCCAGATGAAATTTCCATATCTTTGGGATAGATTTGAGGATTGTCTTAACAAATCAATCCATCCCAAGAAGAAGTTTGAGACCAAGCCTCACTCAACATACTTTAGTGATGGAGTTGTACAATAAAAAATGGACACCATCACTATCACAAGTGATTGTCCATCGTCCCCTCATAAAACAACTCCACCACTACAAAGTGATGCATAAGAACGAGCACATACATCTGTTCAACTGTCACATCCTCCCAACATCACTTTGCTTAATTTTTGGGCAGATTTGGTTGTGAGTCCTTTGGGTTGTCGTGTGAATTTTGTGCCACAACCTCCATCTTCGTACTCAGATGATCCTCCGGATGATGCTATCTTGTGTTCTTCCATTCCAAACTCTACACTTGTTGTGAACGAGGATCAAACCATCGATGGAGTTGGTGTTACACAACCAACATGCGCTGTCATTCGTGAAGAGTATGACTGGGAGCTTGAGCATCAACACTCAGCGAAGGATGACTCCCTTTTGTCTGAGCCTCTTCTCTTTCATGACATCTTCATTAAACCTTCCATCCATGATTTCGCATGTGTATCTTTGTCTACAAATGCACCCATTTTTGATCATTCGTAGAATACACCTAATGTAAAACCATCATCTAACAACAGAGAGGATAAACTATTCATTGAACATCCACTTGACTTTTCATCTACCTTTTCTAAAAACATAGAGGGTGGATTTGTCTGCTTCTCATCTGCCCCTCTATTTGATTCATCAGATCATGAGGATGCCAATGAAATCATTGATTTTACTTATCATAGTTGTGATGATCTATTTACTCCCATATCCGATCATGATGATGATTCTATCGTTGTTGATTTTTTGAAGCCACTTGTTTATGATGATCTATCTATCAATGAAGTCGAAGCCCCCTAGACTATCGAGGCACTTCAGCCTGAGATGATGGTTATGTCAGGCCCTCATTGCATTGAGGTTGATTTCACTTCTGATCAGGAAATTTTTGAAACACTCAAGGCTCTTCATCACTCATATAGATGAATTGAAGATTAATCTCACACATACATCATACTTCCTCCACTTGAACTGAATGATCCCATCGCTCATGCATTGGAGGAATCTTACATTGCAAGCACACGTGCACGATGCAAGTTGTATTTTTTTTCTTTCATTTACTTGCATGTCATAGTCAAGAGTATTCATATGTGTCACAGTTGCACACAATGTCATACAACACTATGACAAGTCCATGGACTATCATGCTCTTTCACTCACTTATGTTTTGTGGACACATTTAAACATCGAGTGTGTTTGTCTTCATTGTTATATCTTTCTTGTTTGCTGGTTCACACAACTAGGTTGCTCGCGGACCATGCCTTTACCAACTTGGGTTAACCAATGCACCGGTGGCTACAATGGAAGTATCACTTCATGTCACTAAGCCCATGCACCATTAGCTTAGGAGTAGGAGTAGTGCTTTCTTTTGATTTTTTTCTTGCATGCTTGTTTTCTTACTTACCACACATGTTTATTTGTTTGCATGCTTACTTGCATTTCTTTCGCATCTACTTTTGCTTCTGCTTTGTTTTGTTGTTTTTTTGCTTGTTTTGCGCTCGTAGGTTAGTTTTGCATGAAACCATGTGTGACTCTTGAAACAAGTTGGATAAGTACAAGAGGCCTTATGCAACTATCACTACTTGGTTATCTGTCATCCTTCCTCTATATGAAGAACTTGTTATCTTTAGTCCATGATACGCCAATGGAAAATACATACTATTTGAACTAAACTTTGGTGAAAAAACAATGCTTTCACGCTTACTAGTGTCACCTACTCTAGTTAGTTGTTTTTGGGTTAACCGTTGTCAGCTTAATCAAGTAGGGTAAGGTGAGGGGGAAAACCTTAACAAGCACATCAGAGGTACATATAAAACAACTTCTCTGATCGACAACCTCTCCTACTCTCAAGAAGTTGGGATTTCTCTTTCGCCTCTGAAATGAATAAGTGTTATGCAAATTTATGAAAAATGAAAAAATTAAAAAAATTAAAAGTGAAGATTTTCAAAAATGAAAAATGAATAAGGAGAAAAAAGAGAAAGGCTTCCTGCACAGATAGGTGATGCAAGTAACTCCTCCGGGGCACTAACCAAGCTTGATAGAAGTAGAGTAATGCTTTTGTTCCTGCGTGACTCCATAGGGGTATTGTCCAGGCCTGTTGGCAGGGGAGAAACACCAGAGATGAAACTAAAACTCTAACGACTATACTGCTTGTGCACCAATATGCCCCTCATCCCCAATAGAAATAAATGTGTTGTCTTGGCTTGGAATGTGTTTCGACCAACCAAGAGCTTGGAAGATGATACATCTTACAATCAAGCAAGTGTGGAAAACAAGATGAACAAAGAACTAAACAATACTTCCAGAGGTGTTAGACTTGCTTTTCACAAACAAGGTCCATTCAGAGAGGTGGAGTTCTACCATTGTGTCGCTAAGTGTTTTAGAGGATACAACCACCCTCCAAATTTTTTCCTTAGCTTCATTTTGGAGCCTCCCTACCAACCATCCTTAGAAACATGTCTTACCTTGTCAGGTACACAAGTCTCAGTGGTTTTCTAGTAGCATGACAACTTGTGCATGAAAGCTTGTTGCATTTCCCTCACAGGCTTCTTACCCGGACTTGGTCCCACTACAGGCTGAACAACTCCCTCAAGAAATTGCACAATTCTAGAGGGGAACTAGCCTTCCCTCTGGAAATTGTGAAATCCTGACTGACAGCTTGATGGCCTCAGGAATTGCGCAATTATGCTTTTCAACCTTCCTTGGAAAAGCTGCGTAATTTAACCCAGCAGAACTACTCAGCCTAGAAATTGCACAATCCTAGGCAATAGTCAGCTGCTCAACACAAAAATTGCATGATCCTTTTGGGTAGCTAGATCAGCTTCCTCCTAGAAAGTGTAAAAAAGCTTCCCTCACCCAGGTAGGCTATTGCATGTGCCATCAAGTTGACTGGTTCCACTCGGGACTGAAAAAACTTGATTTGCATACATGGGTTGATTTTTTCCAAAATAACAAAACGCAACATGCAAAAAGAATCCCTAAATTTTAGGGAGCTATTTTTAGCAACTGGAGGTTACATAAAAAGATCGTTTGAGAACTTTGCCTCTAAGTGTCACTTTTTCCTAGATTTGTGGCATGCACGTCATGAGCCTCAAACTTTTTTATTCGACACTTCAAAGCTCACTTCTTCACATAGATCTTAGAGCTCTTATATCCCACAACACATCCAAGAGTCTTCAACACATCCAGGCCAACTATTTATGGGTAAGTCCTCTCAATTTGTCTTTTGCAACATTTCTATCACTTTTTGTGTTTTTCCTTGTGTGAGTGTTGTCTGCTTGATTTCTTTTAAGGCTTGATGTCATTTTCATGCATATTAGCTTGTACTAGCACTGTTTCCATTTTCATTAGCATCTCATTGTTGTTGCTTGCATGACATTGTTTTGCACGAACGGTCACCGATTCAACAACTTGCTTCACCCACATGCATGTTGTTCCATTTTCTGAATATTTCATTCACTATTTGCATGCATGATCATTCACTTTTGTTTACACTTAGTATCACCATGCATTCACATTCACATCTACTTCCAGTTGCCCGTCGGTGAGTTTGGGCAGCCTTGGCTCGGGCTTTCCCTCACCATGAGAGCATTGCATAATCCTAAGAGGGAAGGGTACTCCTTCCTCTTAGAAAATGTGCATTTTTGCCCAATGACTGTCCTCCAGTGTTGCATTGTGCAATTCTGAGAGGTAGTGACTACTGGCCCAGAAAATTGGGCAACGTAGTCACTGGGCCTACAACCCTTGCCAGCTGGAATTGCACATTACACAATCCCAATAGCCAATAGGCTAGTATGGATTGCACATAGCATAATTCCAGTAGCCAACCAGCCTCTGAGCAGCCCAAACTACCTTTTGCATAGTTCTGGAAGCCAGTCTCCCAACCTCCTAGGAAAAATTGCGCAATCCTTTCCAGTCAATCCCCAGGTATGTTGTACGTTGTTCCTCAAGTTTGCTTTGGTTTTAGATGATAGATTTATTGCCATGCATGTTGCCATGTCTCCAGATCTAGCAGGTGTTCATCCATCTCTCAGCAGTTCAACATCAATGGCCTCTAAGAGAGTAGGATCAAAGGACACTGACGGAAGTGCAATTGGAGAAACAATTGAGTGAGTGTCTACAAGTTTGCTGATCTATGAAGACACCAAGATGATTGTAGACAAGGAAAGCAAGTTGAAATGGAAAGAAGTAAATGATGCATTTGCCGGAAAATTTGGGGAAGACCTTGAAGACCGCCAAGTCTATGTGAACATTCACAAGTCTGACTTGTACCATAATACATGTAGGTATCCTGTGTTCCCATGCATGGACATGATTCATTGGATCATCTCGCACACCGATCCTAAGACAATGACATTGAGAAGTGTCAACAAGATGAAGATTGTGACCTTTAGGGCACAGTATTATGGGCAGATGTACCATATGTCGAAGCCCATGGTCACTATGGAGACACCCTTCAACATACCCAATAGCAATTCCAACTTGAGGGATATCTTGAAGAATTAGGTGAAGGAGCAGACCAAATTCATGATGACACCCAAAGAAATCTACAAGACGAAGATACTATGGAAGGCGTATCAATACTTGGTCATCTTTTCATATCACTTGTATGGCCAAGAGAGCATGGAAAGCTTCCCACAGAGTTGGGTGATCGCGTTGGACCAACTAGACAGTGAAGGCAAAGCATGCAACTGGTCTGACATGTTGGCTCACAAGTTGAAGGAACATGTAACAAAAGCTCGATAGCTCCCCAAAGGTCAGCAAGCAGAAATCTACATGTCTATGTATATATTGAATGCATTTTGTTCCTGTCAGGAGTTCCTAGGCTTGAAGTGGTCAGGGACATCAGCGGAGACCTCTGTGAACACTTATTCTAAAATGTTGTCTGAATGCATCTTCAGAGGAGTCATCACACAATTGTCCGATCATTTTGTCACCCCGATGTACAAGATAATAATTGAACAGGATCCACCCTGCATGTCGAAGGCAACGATGGAGGCACTAATTGATATAGAGGATTAGTATGCCTCACCGTCCAACACCTTCATATGGATGTATAGTGCGGAGAGGCCTCTGCATGTTCTATTAAAGTTTTCCTTGGACAAGCTCATCATGCAGGAAGTATCATACCACATCTATGCAGGATTGTCATCTAGGCTGCACCGGAAGAAGAAGGCACCTTGGCCTACCCTTCCATTACAGATTGGGTTATATGAGATAAAGAATTTCAAGCATAATGTTAAATCAGAGGAGATAAATAAATATCCATTCAATGCCTGAAGCTACAATCCGTATGACCCGCATTGTGTTGTAAAAGATCCCTGCATGAGAATACAGTTTCAGTGGATCCACGAGGCATGTCATTGGGTGGAGGAGGACCCATGGAGATATTGTTATAGCTTCTCCAGGCCTGATGAACCAGTTGGCATCACTGTGGAATGGTTAGCGAAGCAATATCCTGAAGGGCACTAGCCACAGTGGCAGCAGAGGTGAACATACCAGTGCTCAACAGAGAAAAGAGAAAGATTGTTGACAACATGGAGGAGGAACAAAGCTGCAAGTTCTGAGGAGAACCACTTGTGTAAAAAGTAGCTTTAGCAATAGAGGCGAAGAGGCAACAACACAACAAGAGGAATGCACAAAGGTAGAGGGAAAAATGGAGAATGGAGGAAACAAATAAGGAGTTGCATGAGTTAAAGGAGAACTTCACAAGGAACAGGAGCTACGTAGACAAGAGAAGGAAGTGCAACAAGAGTAGGTACAACAAGGGGGACAACATGAACAAATAGATGAAATTGCACCTGTATAGGTAGTGGAATCATCCGAATAGCTGGCACCAAGTAGATAGGGTGATCCATCGTAGGAATAAGACTTTTCTCAAGAGATTGAACAAGTACTTGAGTAGATGGATACGCACATGGAGAAATAGGAGTTAGAGCAAGACATCAACCTCATGCCTTACCACCAAGAGGTCAACCCACTAGCTTCATTGGATTTAGAAGCAGAACAAGTCCCAAGTGACCAAGGAGACATTTAAATACTTGGAGACAATCCAAAGGGAGATATGCACAACAACTGATTCAATGAGTCCCAATGTAGAGTTGTGTAGTTTTGCGAAGTGTCGACTTTGGAGCATTACACATCTCCTACGTAGTTTGAGGAATTAGTGATCATGTCTGAAGTGGACAAGCATCCAACAACATTGTTCGATGCTATTGGAGCATATGCTGAAGCCACTAGCTCAAGTGTTCACTTCCTAATAGCAGAAAAGGAGCGAATGGCTAAGGAGTTACAAATGGCCAAGTAGGGAGGAGAACTAGTTACAGCATCTGCCCAAGCACATTTGAAGAAGGAAATATTGGATGAAGTATTGTCCCTTGACACAGTCATGCAGGCATTGTATTCCAAGTTTGGTACCTGTTGTAGCAGATAAAACCACCCTCCAAAATTTTGGCCTACACCAATGTTTCCTTGTATGGGCCTGACCCAAGTTCAGAGGTGATTTAGCCAATAAAATCCCAGTACTACTGGCCCTTTCGGCAACAGTCCGTAGAGTGCGGACTGGGGTCTCATCCGAAGTAGTATGGGAGGGTGCTAGAACTAGGTTTCCGCACCCCGGGGATGTCCGATGGGCATCTAGAGGTCCGCGATCTGACCCATCACTGCGCACACTTGCTATCTCTTTGCAACCTGCGGTGTTGCTTCCGCGCAACCCTATTTGGGGCACAACCCATATAATACCCAAGTTCCTTGCTATTTAATCTGTTATTACCCGATTACTTATCTTGTGTGTGTAAGATTAATGATTATTACATCATATTCAACAATCATATTGGTGTGTGCAATAAACAAACCAATATAAACATAATGAAAGCAATGCACATCAGTTACACAGAAATATGAATCAACTTCTATTTATTAATCTTCAATCTCGATTAAAGACTTGACACTACCCTGTGCACTCAGCTGCAGATTCTACTAGGCCTCTGTGCACTCAGCTATAGAGCCTCTTCCTACTACTATGACCCAATACAATTAGAATCCTACTCTAAGCTCGAACCATTCCTTCACTCCTAACTATCTTTACAACTTAGAGCCTCACTCTATTTATACAATCCCATGATTCACAAACCATGGGTAGGCCGACATGACTTTACATTACATTACATTACTTTGGGGTGGACAGCCCTATGACTTGACCTCTACTTCGCGCTTTGCGCCCGCAATTTGCGAAGTCTTACAAAACCTTTGACCAAAACTTGGGCTTTGAGCCCCAAAACATGTTGTGGGGAGATTTCATGCCCAATAGGCCCCAACACAATCATTGTGACTTGTCTTGAGTCACTCTGCTAGTGTGGCAATCTTGGCACAAAGCCCCTCCAACTGTTCCCATACTTCCCGGAGGTCCGCAGTGCATTGTTCTATGGTTTGTTGGACTTGCTGCATGCATTCCTCTGATGCTTCTTTGTGAGGATTCGCTACCTGCCTTAGCACATATATCTCCTGCATCTGTGCGAGCTTTCCCTCAATCTTGGTCGTAATGGTGAAGGCCTCATCAATCCAAGGTTAGACGCGCGCTTTGAGAAGTGCCTCTTTCTGTCTTGTAGCATCCACTTGTTCCTTCAGTGCGCTTTCTTGTTGCATCTTTGCTAGCCATTGGGTGAGGAAGATTGTCTGCGCAGTTCCCCTTACATTGTCATACTGCTCCTGTAGTTCGCGTGCCTCTGTTTCCAGGCATTGTATGTTGGGTTCCTCCTGCAAGGATGTGAGGACATCAAAATATTGATCCAACATACTGGTACAGTCCTACACTACCCGTTTGATTTCTTCCAATCCTATTTGAATTGCACTAATGGGCTGCTCTCTAACTTTTGGAGGAGTGGAAGGCTGCGCCTTCATCCGTAGCTCAACAAACTGGAGGTTCAACTCTAGCTGCACTCGTGTTATTTCCTCGTGTGTGCTTCGGATTCCACTTACCAGATAGTGGATTTGTGTCTCTGTTGGTAGGTCTGCGACGATGGATAATTTTGGAACGCGCCAGCAAGCTTCCTCAACTGTTTACATGATCTGCTGATTCTGTGACACTAGCTCGTCATGCCACAACCTGAGCTATTTGATGTTGATCTTCTACTCACTCAATACCTGGGTCATGTGGCCCTCCCTGGTGCATAGCTCTGCTGTGATGCCATACTGCAGTTGATACAATGTATCACGTGGAAGGGTAGCCAAATTTAGGCCAAGTACCTTGATCCTGCCCACCGTGACTTTGTCATCCTCGTTCTTTACTGTTAGCTCCTTCCCATAGCACTATGGTGTTGGCCATATTTGTGCGTAGCAGCTGCTCCACTACTGATGTACCTATGGCGCCATAGGCGGCTTGTTAGGGTCCCACCCTAACCCCCTTATTTATGTAATGGGATCACGTCATAGTCAAGAAGTCAATAAAGCCATATTAATCTTTGTAAGTGGTTAACCTGCAATTAATGACGGGACCACAGTTAGTTGCAAATGGGTGGTAGTATTAGATAGAGGGTAAATGGGCGGTAGTACAATTTTTCCATTTTGAGTAGTCTGAGATCTTCCGAAGCACTTATTTGTGATCTAGCCCATCAACATCAGGACAACGAGCTGAGCACGGTGGTACCATTCAATTTCTTTACAAAAATTTTCTGTGCGGTCCCAATTTTTCATCAAGTTGGTGTATGGTAGAAACTAGAGCTCAAGCAATGGCCAATGAAAGACTAGACAAACTTGAAACAAATATGAACGAGCTCAAAAATTCGCTTGACGAACTATCTAGCATGGTACGGCAAGCACTCGTTAAGGGCAAGGAGCCAGCTCTCGAGGACCACTATAATGACCATGACGGTGAGTCTAGCCACTCTCCTCACGTCTGGCACACCCATCCACCACCCAATAGAGATCTCCCACCCAGTCAGCGACCTCCCAAGTTGGATATGCAGAAATTTGACGGTTCTAACCCGTTCGCATGGCTAGCACAAATGGAACATTATTTCAAATTAAATCGTCTCCAAGATGATTGGACTAAGATTGGAGTGGTGACCATGTACTTGGACAGTGAACGATGGCAATGGGCGGAATGGCATCAGCGTCGCAATGCACCCTTTTCGAGTTGGGTCCAATTTGCCAAAGCTCTTCGAGATCGCTTTGAACAGGGAGACTCCTTTTTGGGCAGTCCCAATAAGCTCCGACAGACGGGTACAGTGGATGAATATATCACCGCTTTTGAAGCCTTAGCCTTCCGCACTCACCATCTCTCCGATGAGTTCTACACGGAATATTTTATCAGTGGTCTTAAAGAAGCCATCAAAGCTCAAGTTCTACTCCACCACCCTCCCACATGGTCGGAAGCTTGCCAGGTAGCCCGTAAGGTGGAACGTGCCATAACAGCCCAATACAGCCGCCCCAATTTCTCCACTAAAGGTCGTCCCCCACAATCTCATACCACGACTCAGACACTTAAGGTCCAAAAGGTATCACCTCAGGAAATGGCTGAGAGAAGGAAGCAAGGACTATGTTACTACTGTGATGAAAAATATTCCCCTGGCCATAAATGTAAGGAGCCCAAGTTTTT
>APFE030447950.1:71693-86122 GCA_000404065.3 Pinus taeda | reverse complement strand
TCCCAACATTAGTCCTTATTCATCCCCAGTGGTCATGGTCCTCAAGAAAGATGGGGAGTGGCGGATGTGTCCCGACTTTAGGGCCCTCAACAAGTTAACAGTCAAAGATAAATTTCCCATTCCGATGGTTGACGATTTGCTAGACGAACTCAATGGGGCTCAATTCTTCACCAAGTTGGATCTTCGCTCCGGCTACCACCAAATTCGCATGAAGGAAGTCGACATTCCCAAGACGACTTTCAGAACTCATGAAGGCCATTATGAGTTCCTGTTCATGCCATTTGGTCTTTGTAATGCCCCTTCTACTTTTAAGAGTCTTATGAATCACATCCTCAAACCATATCTCAGAAGATTTGTCCTTGTCTTCTTCGATGACCTTCTCATCTATAGTGGCACCTGGGCGGCACATCTTCAGCATGTCGATCTACTATTGCAACTCCTCCGCAAGCATAAATTATTTGTCAAGATGTCTAAGTGTGCGTTTGGCATGGCAGAAGTTGAGTATTTGGGCCACATTGTGGGGCATGAAGGAGTCAAGGTGGACCCCAAAAAGATCCAGGCAATGCAAGAATGGCCTCAACCTAAGACTTTGAAAGCTTGAGAGGATTTTTGGGTCTCACAGGCTATTATCGGAAAATTGTCCGCAACTATGGTCGCATAGCAAAACCACTAACTCAACTCCTCAAGAAAAATTCCTTCTTCTGGACCGAGGAAGCACAACAGGCATTTACCGCACTCAAAAACGCCATGTGTACCACCCCAGTCTTAGCCCTACCGGACTTCACCAAATCATTTGTCATCGAATGTGATGCATCGGGAACAGGTATTGGAGTGGTTTTAATGCAGGAAGGGCGACCATTGGCCTTCACCAGCCAACAACTAAGTGGGAGGAATCTCGGCTAATCTACCTACAAGAAGGAAATGATGGCCATCTTACATGCAGTAGAGACCTGGCGACCTTACTTGTTGGGTCGACATTTCCAAATCCGCACAGATCATCATAGTCTTAAATATTTTCTGGAGCAGCGCCTATCTTCCCCACAACAAAACAAGTGGCTCGCCAAAATGCTGGGATATGATTATGAGATCATTTACAAGAAAGGGAAAGAAAACCGGGTAGCAGATGCATTGTCGCGCCAACTTGAGGACGAAAGTACACTGCTCGCAATTTCCCTCCCAATTCCAGACTGGATTGAAGAAGCTCGCAGGGAATGGTTTTCACATCCAGGGCTCTCCCAACTTATTTCTCAATTGTAGGTGGATCATAATTCCAGCAAGGGCTACTCGTGGGAGAATGATATCCTTCGCTACAAGGACAGAGTCGTAATATCACCAACATCCAACCTCAAACGTAGCATTTTGGCAGAATTGCACTCATCACCCATTGCAGGACATTCGGGCTTTCAGAAGACGTATGCGCGCACCAGAAGATCATTCTTTTGGACCGGTATGAAACAGGACATCCTTACTTTCGTAGCAGAATGTGACGTCTGTCAACGCCACAAAGGGGAAACAGTCAACACACCAGGCACATTACAACCATTGCCCATTCTGGCGTCAATTTGGACGGAGGTCTCCATGGATTTCATTACAGGTCTTCCAAAGTCTGGGAACAAGTCAGTCATCATGGTGGTTGTGGACCGACTGTCGAAGTATGCTCATTTATGCGCCCTACCCCAACCATTTACACCAACCTTGGTTGCCCAAACTTTCATGGATCAGATCTTCAAATTGCATGGCATGCCCACTTCTATTGTGTCCGACCGCGACCAATCTTCACCAGTAATTTTTGGCAGGAGCTCTTCAGAATACAAGGCACTCAACTCAAACTTAGTACTTCATATCATCCGCAAACAGATGGTCAAACCGAAGCCGTCAACAAATGTCTAGAAACTTGCCTTAGGTGTTTCACTTCAGAAAAGCAACACCTTTGGGTACAGTGGTTACCTCTGGCGGAATGGTGGTATAACACCAACTATCATGCCACCACCAAAATGACTCCCTATGAAGCAGTCTATGGTCAACTTCCGCCTTCCCTACTTCTTATCTCACGGGGTGCTCCAAAGTACAAGTCGTGGATCAACTCTTACAACACCGCGCAACCATGCTCGCCCACATGCGGCGAGAATCTTCATCAAGCTTAGAACCGTATGAAGCAACAGGCGGAACCAACAATTGGCTCAGAGCGCTAATTTTCAAGAGGGGATCAGGTCTTTTGAGGCTGCAACCCTATAAGAAAACATCACTCAAAGACAAGGGTTGTCAAAAGCTCTCTCCAAAATTCTATGGACCATACCAAGTACTTCAGCGCATTGGAGAAGTGGCTTACAAGTTGGCTTTGCCACCTACAGCAAAAATCCACCCATTTTTCCATGTATCGTGCCTCAAGAAAGTGATTGGGAACAATTGCAGAGTTCAAACTAGTCTACCGGAATTAGACGAGGAAGGGTCAATCTGGCTTCAACCGGAACAGGTTCTAGACACACGAGACAAGCACCTGCGTGGCGCCGCATGATTAAGGAAGTCCTCGTCAAATGGAAAGACACTTCTCCGGAAGATGCAACTTGGGGACCAGCCACTATTCTTCAGCAGTTTCCGCAGCTTCAGCCTTGAGGACAAGGCTAGTCTTAAGGGGGAGGGCATGTTAGGGTCCCACCCTAACCCCCTTATTCATGTCATGGGATCACGTCATAGTCAAGAGTCAATAAAGCCCATATTAATATTTGTAAGTGGTTAACCGCAATTAATGAAGGGACCACAGTTAGTTACAAATGGGCGGTAGTATTAAATAAAGGGTAAATGGGCGGTAGTATTAGATAGATGGTATTAATAAAACCCACGAATTGGACCCTGGTATGCATGTGGGAGCATATATAAAGATAGAGACTCCCTGCGAGGAGCATCGTGTCTTTGTTTTGTAATCGAGCTCTGCTCTATTTGGAGGTTGCCCCTCGAAGAGGCCTGTGAACATTTCTCTCTGAGTAATAAAATCATTGCTATTCTGTGTTCTGGGTATATTTTTATTCGCATATTTTGTGTTCTGGGTATTTTTCTCGCATATTCTCTGTTCGGTATTGCTTTGCAGGTTAAGAAGCATAACATGCCCACTCCTGAAACAATATAATTTTGTCGTCGCCCATCTCTATGCGCACCTTGAGATCTTTCTCCTCTAAGGCACTCAATAAATTTTTATCACCGATCATGTGGAATGAGGCTCCACTATCAAGATACCAGACACAACCCATCATTGATGACACCATGCATGTGATGAGGGTAAAGTCCATTTCGAACTAAGAGGCTAATGCCTCACCTTCCGAGGATCCCTTCTTGGACTTCTTCAATGGGAAGTTAGTCGCATAATGTCCCATCTTGTGACAATTAGAGCATCTTACTTTAGACATATCACCCTTCTTTCCTCCATGAGAAGAATTCTATTTGAAATGGGAAGCCTTCTCCTTCCCTTTCCTTGCCTTACATGCTAAGGCTAGATTTTATTCATCATCATTCTTGGATGAAGAACCATCTCATGTGCTCCTCCTGATCTCCTCCTACATAAGATCAGACCACAGTTGTTCCCAATCCGACAGTTTCTCCCTTCCATTCACGAAGTCCTAGTAGCTATTCCAACTCTTTGGAAGGCCAAGGAGAGCGAGGCTCATCATATCATGATCGAAAATAGTTATTCTCACACTGCCAGGTTCATCTCTGCAAGTGGTGAGCTTGTTCAGATATGTGGAAATAGTATCACCCTTCTCCATCTTGATTCTTTGAAGCTTATCCTTGAGCGCCAATTTCCTCTAGTCAATATTGTTCTGGTAGAGTTCCTTCAATATCTTCCACATTGAAAATGGAGTATCCTTCCCATGGAGACTCGAGACAATATGGTCTCGAACTCCATCAAGGATGATCTATCTCACCTTCACCACACACTTCTTCCACTCAGCCAACTCTTGTCCATTAGTTAAAGTTGGTTTTGGGATTTCTTGATCAATGAATTCCTTTAAGCCATTGTCTTCTAATATAGCCTCCATTCTATCTTTCCATGCTATGTAATTCGAGCTACCTTCCAAGTCATACTCGAGTCTCAAGCCATAGAATTCCATTGGCCAACCTTGAAGTATGATATGAATTCAATTTGCACCTGCAACCCCAAACTTCAAACTTCGAATTATCTCCTCATTATACTGTTCACAGCTCTGATACCATGTAGAAATTTCTACAAATCTAGCTCTGATACCATGTAGAAAATCTGAAGTAGGTTAACCCGATAATGCAATATCAATCAAAGCAGAATACTATAACCTACTTCTACTATCAATTTGTCGAAGCTTAAATATCGAGCTGAAAAATATAGCTAGAAGAAGAATAACCAATGCCACAATACACATGACAATACTTTAGGGAAAGACTCAGCTAAGAACCCCACACTATTGTATTATCATACATGGTGGAAATACATAGGAATTATATAAAGCCTTAGCTCTCACAGGTAGCCAGCTCTCAGTACAATCCTCACAGATGCTCACATGCAATATTGACTTCTCTCCATCCTTCCTCTCTGCCCTCCAAGCTCCTATTTCCTTGCATTGTTCCTTGTGGATGATTTTCCTGTTACCAAGTGGATGATCAGCCTCCAAAACTATGCAATCCTCAAGGACGATTCCTTGACTACATGCATGAGTTTTTATTTATAAGAAAAAACATGCAACTGATAGTACACTGTCCTTGAACATTAATCTCAACTGGGCTTTCTCAGAATAGACATGCATGAGTTTCTGATGAGGGAATATTCAGTTAACTGGAGTAGCACTAGTTGAGTGCATGCATGCATCAACTGATTGTTAACTCTCTATTAGTTCCTCAAACAGTTTGGAACTAATTTAACTGGACTTAACTCAATAAATTGAGTTAACTAATTACTACTCAAGTATAACTCAATCTTATCTCCTTAATTTAAGGGATAACTCTTGCATGACTTCAGAAAGACTTCTAACTTGATTTTCTCCAACTAATTAATTTAAAATAAATAACTTAATTATTTCCAAGTAGCTGTTAAGACTAAATTCAATTTTAATTCACAATTTAATTCAAGGACAAATTAAATTGGAATATTCTTGTTGCCATATTTCAACACAATGAAGCGGGTTTTCATGTATTTGTGTGGCACTAGTGATTATGGTTTGTGCTACCAAGGAAGACTAGGATTGGACAAATTTTTGGACATCCGTGGATTTGTTGATGTAGACTGGGTTGGAGATCTGGATCAGAGAAGATCTACAAGTGGGTATATGTTTAACCTATTTGGAGGTGCAGTCAGTTGGATGAGTAAGAGACAGTCTATAGTGGCACTTTCAATTACAGAGACAGAATACATGGTAGCCACTCATGCAAGAAAGCAATTAGTTTGGTTGCAGAGATTGTTTTCAAATATGGGGTTAGTACAATGAGCTATAAGAATAGACTGTGATAGCCAAAATGCAATTTTCTTGGCAAAGAACCCTGCTTATCATTCAAAGAGAAAGCACATTGATGTTTAGTATCACTTTGTGAGGGATATGGTTGAGGGAAAAAAGGTGTTGCTGGTAAATGTGGACACTTTGAAGAATACTACAGATGCATTGCCAAAGTTTGTGAGCACTGAGAAGTTCTCTTGGTGTGGAGAAATAATGGGCATTGCAGTGCTGGATCAATGACTAAGCTCTCCTGTGGAAAGAAAACAACAAGTGGGAGAATGTTGGGTTGTGTTATATTATTTCCACGACTACCCCATGTGTGGGGGGGTGGCTTCCCACCTTATCGGGGGATTGCAGGGGGATGATAGCCCCACTACACAAGGTCTGGGGCAACACCCGGAGAATTTATTTTTGGACCCTACATTAGGTCGACGAACCTACCTATGGTTCTGTGCATAGATTTCACACATGGTTTTGGGCATGCTGTTTTTCTGTCCACGGTATTTTGTAGATTCGATCAAGGGAACTACGGTTATGTTCTAATCCAGGGTTAATGGATTGGGGTTTATGGATGCTTCGGCATATATATTATATATATATATATATATATATTATATATTATATATATATAATATATATATTATATATATAATATATATTATTATATATATTTTATATATATATATATATATATATATATATATTGTAACATTGAAAGGAATATAATGAAAAATCAATTTTGTAGTCCCAGTTTTGGGATCCAGAGGAAAATATTTGTGTATATCTATTTTATGTTTTATGCTCTTGCCATTGTTTATTTTCTATTTTTTAGAATTCGTATGTAGGTAATCTCTGTATTGGGTTAAAACCTACAACCACATCTATATCTACTTCATCAATAAAATCAACATTGATAGAAAATTTAATTTTGCATTGTTTTTTTACCTTCAGCTCTAGATCCTTACATACCCATTCTAGTGGATATGGGTTTGGGTGATCACAAACTTTGAGCCCCAACTTCTTGACCAAATCTACTGTAATGAGATTTTCTTGTGATCATGAGTCAAACAGAGCATCAATCTTTGTCTTCTTGACTTGTATCTTTACATGGAAGAGTTTGGTGATTTCTTTCTCCTCCTGTTGTTGAAGGCTACTCAAATTCACCTCCTTCCACACTGATGTACAGACAATCTTCTCATCCACGTCTTATCTACTTTTAAATTGGTTGCTCGAATCAGTGGACATGGTATTCTTCTTCTTATTATATTTCTTCTTGTTCTTTGGGTTGAGCTTTGGATGCATCTTCCAACACTTCTCCCATGTATGCCCATCAATGTTGTAGTAATTTCTAGGATATTTGCATTGGTGTGTTGTGGCTGCTGTCTTTTTATCTTTTCCCCATTTTTGCTTTTTTTTCCCCTCCTTAGAAGTGTTGTGTTTCTCCTTTTTCTTTGATCCACTTGATTGTGCTCTTTTCAGGCCTGTGTTCTCCAAGTACTGTGCCTGTACACAAGCGTCATCCACTGTTTTGGGTGTGAAAAACATCACTTGCTCACACAAATGATAGTACAAACCCCCCAAATACTTGAGGAGTACATCTGGGCTCTTTGGAGAGATATCCAACATTATAGCCATCTTTCTGAATTCTGTGGTGTACTCCTACACGCTTTGGCCCAACATTTTCCTGAATTAATTCCACCGGGTTCACTTGTCTTCCATGTACCCAATGGGATAAAACTGTGACTTAATGAGGGTTTTGAAATCCTCCCACTTACTCACTTGAGGTTATCCCTCCATCCTTAACATTTCTGTGTGGATGTCCCACCAAGTCAGTGCATGGCTCTCTAATTTCAGTCACGCAAATGAGATCTTCTGCCCTTCCTCTATCTAATGGACACTGAAATAAACTTTTGTTGTTGCAACTAGTGGTTTAGCTTCAGAGTGTCGATCTCGCTATGGTATGGACTGATATCGACTTTTACTTCCACTTTAAATAGGGATTGGTTCATGGCACTTGAACTGGGTTGATCTTTTCTAGGTTATTTCTTCGGTTGGTTATCTGTGTCTTCCAGATCTCGTTATCCCCCTTTGGATTTATCCTCTACATTCAAACCCCCTTCTTCTCCAAATATCCCCATGTTATTTCTTAAGGCCACCACGAGGAGGTTTACATTGTGGTTTATATCTATGACTTGTTCTTCAGGCTACGAAAATATCGTCTCTGCAAGATCACAAAGTTCGTTTAAAGATTTGTCGCTCATGATTAGGGTTTCATGATTTTTGGCCTCGCCGATCTAGATCCCTGCAATATCCATAAAATACCCAAAGAAACTTTCTATGATACCAAATGATCTATAAACCTTCGTGGATATTCCACTAGACGATTCATCACAACATATTTTATAATATTATATTAAAAATCTAAGATTCTACACTATTACAATTTTATTTAATTTCCAGATTTGTAAAATTAAATAAATCAGAAAAGTAGATAATGAAAAAATAATCCCATACACACATAATACACAATATATGCTCTCTGGGCAACCCTTTTGGGAGACAACCTAGCTGGAAGGTGAGGCCACTTATCTCTCTTTCTCTGTCTGCAAATATGGTTGCAGATACAAAGAAGTAATATTTGTGGCCTATAGACTGCTACTGTGCACAGATCCTCTCAGTGTGCTCTACCTCATACCTATCCTAGCTATATTTTCTCAACTATGGAACAAAATGCTCTTGAAAGAATGGAATGCCTCTTCCTCCTAATGTCCCGGTTATAACACAACCCGATAGCCTACTAGAGGTTAATTTTGACTACATCAACCCTTAACTATATTTAAAAAGTAGACTCTTCTAGAGCCATTTACATAACAAACACGTGGCTAGCCCTTTTTCCATGAATAATGTGGGCTGACGCGGTATCCTCCGGAACTATAGGTGTGAAAACAGGAAGGTCAGCTTCTGAGTGGCATAAATTTTGGATACAGACTCTGATTGACGCATTCCTATGTTGTTGGAAATAGCATCAAAAGGTGGTGCGCTTTAGAGACAAAGTTTTACCCCCAAAAAGTGTCGTTTTATTCCTCAAAACGCTCTTGAAAGGTTTCATACCTTGTTAAGCCAAACTGGGTCCCACTAGTAAAAATAGTCCTGTGAGCTAATTCCTCCACTTTTTCCACTCTAAATGCATCAAGGTGGATGCCAAAAAATATAATGATCCAATTTGGATCAAACCTCCCCATTTTTGGAGGCTTTTGGTCCCTAAAATCTTTTACTGAATTAGTTGAGGAAATTTTTCCTCCATATTCTCTCTGGTGTACCATTCAGCTTTGCCTAGAAGTTGTCCCTTCAATCCAATCCGCCAAATGTCTTGTTGCCCTTTTCTTTTAGTTCTGGACCTCTTCTACAAAATTGTATCTTTTGCCAACTCCGCTTGAGCATTTGGTGCCAAATCCTCCATAGAAGGTAAGACCTATTCCTCTTCCTGGTCTAGCATGGAAGGCTCATAGAGTTTCAAATTCTCTACATTTACAACTAAGTAAATGCGCATATATGGTGGTAAACTGGGTCGATAGGCATTATCACCCACCTTTTCTAGTATCTCAAAGGAACCATACCTTAGAGCCATGATTTTCTTACCATGCCCTTGCAACCTCTCCTTGTTCAACTATAGCCATACTTTGTCTCACGTCTTGAATGATTTCTCTATTTTGTGTTGATCATGCTTGGTCTTATACTTCACCTATGACTTTTGTAGTGTTTCTTGTACCCGTAGATGGATCTTCCTGATCTTCTCTATAAAATTTTCAGCCCTCAAAGCATCTCCTGTAAGGTCTTCCTTCACTCCTCCCTGTAGAAAATCCTGTAGATTCACAAGCTCATGTAATCTACTAAAACAAGAGACAAGAATCTACTTCTACTCTTTACAGCAGAAGCCCATAAAGATTGAGCAAATAATAATCGAAAACAGGAAGAACATCAATGGCACATAACACAATAAGTATCCGGGGAAAGCTACAACTCAAAACCCCACTATCTATATTGCATTAATCATAAATCCAAGATGATAATACAATTCTTGTTCTCACATGAACAATTCCAACACTCATTAAAATCAATCTCCAACTTATAAGCAAGCTCAAGCCAAATCCAGACCTCTTCTTTGCTATCCAAGCCTCCTATTTCCTTGTGCCCTTGGTCAAATAATTCAAATGAATACAACATGCTCTGCTCAACCTTGAGCTTAACATGCACAAGTATTTCCTATCCTCTACTTGATCACTTCCTCTAGCTAATACTTAGCCAAATTTCGAAGCCTCCAAGCTTCTAATTCTTTGCACAATTCCAGAGATAATTAGCCCATATTTAAAGGGAAATTCCTCATCCATAATTGTGAAATCCCTTCAAGGTTCAATTCCTGATCACATGCACCATTTGTGCAACTTAGAAAATTATACAACAAATACTACACTATCCATGCACTCTAGTGTCAACTGGGTCTTTCTCAGAATCAACATGCATGAGTTTCTGATGAGGGAATATTCAGTTAGTTCGAGTATCACTAGTTAATGCATTAGTGCACCAACTCATTGTTAACTCACTCTTAGTTCCTCAAACATTTTGGAACTAATTTAACTGGACTTAACTTAGTAAACTGAGTTAAATAGTTACAAATCATACTTAACTCATCATGGACCCCTATAATATAGGGAGAACATATACATGACTTTAGAAAGACTTCCAACTTGAAATTCCTAAGTTAACTAAGTCAACTCACTCTAGTTAACTATTACAAGTTGCTATGAGAATAGAACTTGATTTTAATTATCAATTTAATTCAAGGACAAATTAAACTGGAATTTCTAGATTCTGTTTTTATCATTTCTTGTTGCTATTTTCAACACTATCTCTCAACAAGAAAGGAATTCAACTCGATCCCGATCCTTAAACTTTGGAATGTTCTGCATGCAACACTTCTCTCTATTGTTGTTTCTCCAACAAATATAGAAACAAAAAAAACATCCAACCTGAATCAGAATGATGCCTCTATCCTCAAAGTCTCTGATTATTGTTGTCTCTATCGATTGAAAACTTTGTGCTTTTGTTGACTCTACCTTTATGCACTCTTGTCAACATTCTCTACGCTCTTCAGTATTTGACTGCTCTAGCCTTTGTCACTTTGATCTCTAACTGCATCAATCACACTAATTCCTCCCGCTACTTTGTACTTTGGGTTCCTGTAGCAAGGTACGATCCATGAGATAAAACCACTCAATGGACCCTACCCAATTTCAGCCCTCTTGGGAGGATCACTTCAAATCACCCCACCTCACACCTGGAGGTATGGCTGCATGTGATTCCTCTGCCCACTTGGCTCGAAATTTCCCCCTATTGGATGTCTCTACATGAGTGGATGCCTCCACTTGGTTTCCTCTTGGCTTATCCATTTGTGGCTGCTCCACAATTGTCTAAGATTGCTTCTTCTCTGCTTGAGTGGATCTCTCCACTTAGTCTCCTCTCAGCTTCTCTAGTTGTGGCTACTCCACAACTTCTTGAAGCTACTTCTGAGGCTTCTTTTGGGGCTACATGTTGAGAGGTAATTTACTGTCCCTCTCAACCACCAAGTCTCTAACATTTTCCTTGCTCCTCAAGGTTCTGCACGCATCTTGAACCTCAAGAGCATACAGGTTCTTGACCTGTGCACTGATCTGTTTCACCTGTCTCGTCGTGATGTGTCTAAGGAAAACCTTTCCCTTACTAAAAACCAAATCATAGCCATGGTCTTCCAATACCGTGATTGAAACAAGATTCTTCTTTAGTCCTAGAACATACATCACATATGTGATCCTAAGAGGGGAGCCACACTCCCTTTGAAAGGTAACTGTACTAATCCCGGTAGCTCTATACCTCTCATCATATCCAAACTCTATTCTCTGCTTGAGTTATTTCTCCTCAAAAACACTAAAGATATCTCTATTCCCTGTCATATGGAATGAGGCACTGCTATCAAGATACCACACGCCTCCCATGGTAGTGTCAAACATGCATGCAATGAGAGAGAAAACATGTTTGAATTGTGAAGCTAGAGCTTCACCTGCTATCGCTACTGCCAATTCCTTCTTACTTTCTTTCCTTTGTGGGAAGTTCTTGGCATAGTCCTATGCTTGTGAAAGTGAAAACACTTGAATTTCATCAAGTCCATATTCTTCTCACCCTCCTTGCCTTGGGACTTCTTTCCCTTGGCCCACTTTTCCTTACTCACTAAGGCAAAATCCTCTTCCACTTCCTTGGAAGAGGTTCCATCTTTGGTGTTCCTCCTGATCTCATCCTGCATCAAATACGACCATAGTCATTCCCAATCTAGTAGCTTCTCCCAACCATTGATAGAGTCCTGATAACTATCCCAACTCTTTGGGAGTCCAAGAAGAGCAAGTCTCACCATATCTTCCTTTGTCCTGCCATCATGGAATTTTCTAGAAAAAGAAATGATTTTAAATCAGCGATATCTCCCTCATCTAAACTCTGATTCAACCAATGTTTTGTTTGAATTTGGGTATTTTTCACAAAGAATCCAGATATTCTATTTGTTTTCGAAACATTTTCACAAAAAATTCATATCTTCTCTGCAAACTCGCAACCCAAAAAAAATAATCTAGCTCTGATACCATGTAGAAATTTTCTACAAATCAAGCTTTGATATCATGTAGAAAATTTCTACGAATCTAGCTTTGATACCATGTAGAAAACCCTGCAGATTCACAAGCTCATGTAATCTACTAAGACAAGAGACAATAATTTACTTCTATTATTTACAGCGGAAGCCCATAAATATCGAGCAAACAATAATCGACAAGAGGAAGAACATCAACGACACATAAAACAATAAGTATCCGGGAAAAGCCACAGCTCAAAACCCCACTATCTGTATTGCATTACTAAAAAATACAAGATGATAATACAAGGCTTGTTTTCACAAGAACAATCTCAGCACTCAGTAAAATCAATCTCCAACTCACAAGAAAGATCAAGACAAATCTAGGCATGTTCTCTGCTCTCCAAAACTCATATTTCCATGCACCCTTAGTCAAAGAATTTGGGTGAATATAATATGCTCTGCTCAACCTTGAGCTTAACCTGCAAAAATATTTTGTATCCTCCGCTTGATGACTTCCTTTGGCCAATACTTAGCCAAATTTCCAAGCCTCCAAGCTTCTAATTCTTTGAAAAATTCCAGAGAGAATTAGCATGTATTTAAAGGGAAATTCCTCATCCATAACTGTGCAATCCCTTCAAGGTCTAGTTCTTAATTACATGCACCATCTGTATAACTCAAAGAAATTATACAACAAATAGTACATTGTCCCTGCACTCTATTCTTAACTGGGTCTTTCTCAGAATCGACATGGATGAGTTTCTGATGAGGGAATCTTCAGTTAACTAGAGTAGCACTAGTTAATTAATTAGTGCACCAACTGATTGTTAACTCATTATTAGTTCCTCAAACATTTTGGAACTAATTTAACTGGACTTAACTCAGTAAACTGAGTTATCTAATTACAACTCATACTTAACTCAACATGGACCCCTATAATGTAGGGAGAACATATACATGACTTTAGAAATACTTCCAACTCGATTTTCCTATGTTAACTAAGTCAACTCACTCTAGTTAGCTATTACAAGTTGCTATGAGAATAGAATTTGATTTTAATTCTCAGTTTAATTCAAGGAAAAATTAAATTGGAATTTCTGGATTCTATTTTTATCATTTCTTGTTGTTATTTTCAACACTCCCTTCTGCCCATATGCAGTATCCAAAGTTTAAGGTGGAAAATATCCAAAACAAGTTTCAAATGGGGACTTTCCCGTAAAAGTGTGGATTGTTATGTTATAAGAATGTTGTATATATACCATATTTTCATCCCATGTCTTCGGATGCTTCTGGTTGTAACCCCTCAGAAGTTGCACTAAAGTCTTGTTGATTACTTATGTATGCCTATCTTGTAGAATTGAGGCTTCTGTGATTCATCATAGTTATAAGAAGAATTTCGGCGTAAATCACATAAAGAAAGACCTTTGCCGACGCGTTTCGAACCAACTAGTGTGGTTCATCGTCAAGACAAGTTGAAGAGAGAGATCTAGACTAGCGCGTTAAATAGTACGAGCAGAGATTCCAACAGTTAAAACCGATTAACATCTCATTTTGACCCAACGACCCTGATAAATTATTAATATTCTTATTGTTATAATTATTCCCAATATTTACTATTTTATTCATGGAAATAAGTTAAATTAGGTGAAAAAATAAAATAAAATAATAGTTTATTTATTTAAATCCTTAAAAATAACAATCTTAATACTTAATATTAATTATTATATTTATGGAACTAAGATCAATTAGGTAAATAAGTACCATATGGTTAGTTTAAAAATTAGATTATTACATTATATATTAATTATATATATAACTATATTCAATGAAGGAATAAATAAACAGTGAAAAGAGTTAGTCTATAAGAATAATAAAATATTAATAAATCATAATGTATAATAATATATATATATATAAAGAATAATATATAGTAAATAAAATAAATAATAAATAACCATTTATATTAATAATATATATATACTATATAAGTTAATATCTACTAATAATAATATAAACTATTATACCTAATATAACCTTTTTTACCTAATATTCCTTAATATTTATTATTAAGATATTTAAGGTACCAAGATAAATTAGGTAAATAAATATCATACTTACTAAGGTTAGTTTAAAACTAAGCTTATTTCATAACTATTATATATATACATATGCATATAACTATATAAGCTAAAACGTTAATATAAACGGAGAAAAAATAATAAAATATTAATGTATAATAATAATATAAAATATATAAAAAGTAATATATGGTAATAAAAATAATAATAAATAACCACAATATATTAATATCAATAATAATAATA
>APFE030447950.1:48526-71139 GCA_000404065.3 Pinus taeda | reverse complement strand
AATAAAAAATAAATAAAATAAATAAATAAATAAATTAAAATTAAAATTAAAATTAAAATAACAATATGCTAGGACGAAAGGGCAGGGATCCAAGATCTACTAATCTTCCAGCCATCATCTCTGTTGAGATTGATAGGCCTTCTTTCGATTTCAATGGCTTCCCTGAATTTATGATGATGGAACTGAGCCACTTTGGCCACGACCTTGGCCTCCTCAATACAGACCTGATGCTTGGTCTTATCCACATGTTTTGCTAACGATGAAGACTTGGTTCTCCCATGTCTGAGGTCAGCCACATGTTCATTAATCCTTTGTTGGATGGAGCGCCTCGTTTCCCCTATATAGAGCGTCCCACATGAACATGGGATCAAGTAAACACCCTTCATATCCTTAGGGTTAACGGGATCCTTTACCGATCGGAGGGAGTTCCGGATGGTGTTGAGGGGCCTGACGGTAGAGGGAATATCGAATCTCTTAAGGATCCGAGCAATCTTGTTCGTGGTTCCCTGGACATATGGAAGATGGACACCTAGACGATGCTCTCTTGGTTCTTTCTTAATTAATGCATTTCTAGAGGCCTTAAGAAAAGCCTTCTGACCAAGGCGCCTACTATATCCATTCTCCACAAAGACATCAAGGAGATGGGATCTCTCCTTATGTAGGCTCTCATTATCCGAAATCCTAAGGGCACGAGTAGCGAGGGTGTTGAGAACACCCATCTTCTGAGCAGGGAAATGATGGGAATCGGCATGAAGATACTGCTCCGTATGCGTTTTCTTTTGGAACACAGAGTGGGAGAGAGAGCTGTCCTTGTTCTTCGAAATGAGAATATCCAGGAAAGGGAGGCAACCATTGACCTCTTTTTCCATGGTGAACTTAATGGCAGAGGACTGACCGTTAAGGTGATTGAAGAAATGATCCAACTCCTCATGGCCATGGGGCCAGATGACATTAGTGTCATCTACATACCTCTTCCAAAGCTTGGGAAGAAGACGAGCTGAGGCTAGAGCTTTGGCTTTGAAATCTTCCATAAAAAGGTTCGCAACAATCGGGGAAAGGGGGGAACCCATAGCCACACCACATGTCTGCTCAAAGAACTCACCCTCGAAACAGAAGAAAGTGGAAGTGAGACAGATCTCCACCAGATGCGCGGTATCGAGATCAGTCAGGCGATAAATCACTTCCAAGGCCTCCTTTATAGGGATACAAGTATATTGGGAGACCACATCAAAGCTGACCATAATGTCCTCAGGGTTAAGCCTAATATCCTTAAGCTCCATGATGAAGGATGCAGAGTCCTTAATGAAGGACTCAGTGCGGCCCACTAGGGGCTTAAGTTTAAGGGCCAGAAATTTGGCGAGAAGGTATGTCGGACCACCAATGGTGTTGACAATAGGCCTCAGAGGGGCCCCTTCCTTGTGAATCTTAGGCAACCCATATATCCTAGGAGCGACATGACTGCTCTCAATGAGCTTATGGCACAGGGAAGCCACTGAGCTGCTAGACTTGATGGCTAGAGCCACTGTCCTGGAGATCTTCTTCAGAGGGTTCTTGGGTAGTTTTTTATAACTGCCGCTATTGTGAAGATGATCTAACATCTTCTTACGGTAGTCATATTTGTTCAGGATAACCGTAGCCCCTCCTTTGTCAGCTTTTAGAACAACAATATTTTCATTCTGATTTAAAGACTTCAGGGCATAGAATTCCTTCCTGCTGAGGTTCCTTCGAGGGGGCTTAGCCCTCCTAAGGACGACAACACAATCCTGCCTAATAGTATCCTTAATATTGTCAGGAAGATTTCTAATCCCATATTCAACATCACAAATAATGTCATCCACCGGGATTCTTCTCGGAGCAAGGGAAAAGTTTAGGCCCTTGCTTAAAAGACTAAAAACAAAAGGGGCGAAAGAAAAGAAAGAAAGGTTGAACACTTTATTATTCCGGGAGGAAGAGGGAAGGAAAACCTCCTTGCTATTGATAGGAAATTCCTTGACATCAGGGCAAGAATTATTAGTGCTACATAAGCTATCATCATTATTATAATCCTGCATATTGCTATCTAGAAAACTATTACCAATACTATAGCTGACCTTGCCCTTATCTATATAATTATTGATAACCTAGTTCCTTTCAATCACATTTTTACTATCTTTATTATTATTAATGTCATTATTATTAACATCATTATTATTATAACTATTACATAGATTATTATTAATGTTAAGGTCACTATTATTATCATTATCAATCCTCCCATTATTATTATCATAAGAATTATTGTTATTATCATATGCATTATTATTGTCATATGCCTTATTATTATTATCATATGCCTTATTACTCGTATTAAAACCCTTATCGTTCTTAAAGTTACTATTATTCATATTATTATGATTATTCTTCTTATTACTATTATTAATGTTAAGGTCACTATTATTATCATTATCAATCCTACATTATTATTATCATAAGCATTATTGTTATTATCATATGCATTATTATTATCATGTGCCTTATTATTATTATCATATGCCTTATTACTCGTATTAAAACGCTTCTCGTTCTTAAAGTTACTATTATGCATATTATTATGATTATTCTTCTTATTACTATATAAATTACTATTATTATTGCTAACCGTATTAAATTTCTTATTATTGTTTTTATAATTGCCATTATTAAAATCGATATAATCGTAAAGTTCGTTAATGTTCCTACGCCCTTTATCATAGTTAATACCTTTTCCTATGCACATAAGTGTTATTATTTCTATCCTTAAAATCGAAGCTTTTATCCTCCCGCTTATTAGAGAAACCACAGAGACTATGACCTTTATAATTATTTAAACCTATAATGTTAATCTCACCAAGATTTTTAGAACCGAGGCTGCTACATTCAGTTCGACCACCACCGCCCGAAGACCTGCCTGCTACACGATCTTCCACGCTGTCCAATGCCATGATGGTCGATTGCCTTCCGCAATTGGAACCCTCATTGGAATGAATGTTCCTGTAGTCTACCCCAGCGTCGCTCGGCGGTGAGACCACGCCAATCTGATTATCCTTACCAACGATTTGGTCTCCCAATTGAATAACCAGAACACCATTGCGCGTGGGCGAGGTCACCATGTCTCTACAAATAGCTGAGGGCTGGAACAAACCCATACCCCGGTCCGTAACTTCATTAATACCATTACCTCTGACTTCCGCACCATCCTTCTCGCGCGATGGCAAGACAGGACCAGCATATCGGGTAATAGAGCCGAAGCGTAATGGAGATAACGCGCAAACCTGAGACCACCCCAGATCGCGAGAGGGAGAGGTAGCCTTTCCCCTCGGGACAACGACCTCATCTCCGATCCGAAACAGAGAGGGAGCACCCGAGGGCCACGAAACCCCCGGAACCTCCTTGCCCACCGTCATCGAAGCTTGACGAGACATATTGGACTTGCTTGACTGCCGCTTTAAAGGTTGCTCCGGCGAAACAAGGGAAACAACCGCCCTATACCCACAAGAGAAATCTGCTATATCAACCAACGATGGAGCAGACCTGCCACTACAATTTGGCAACCCTGAATGCGGCCCAGGAGCCACGCAACAATTACCAGAGGCTGGTTGACCTGCCAAAGGTGAGGAGAAAGAACCAATGGATGAAACCCACGAACAGAGGGCCGATTCTGAGAGGCAGAAATACGGCTCAGGGAACCACCAACCAACGACTCATACCTTGCAGATTTCTGAGCTAAGATCTGAAACTTTGAGGCCTGCTTTTGCCCCCTGATCTCTTCCAAACGCAATGCTTTCAATGCAGAGCATGCATCTACTCTGGCCCACAACGAGGGAGGCAAAGGTCTTTCTTTATGTGATTTACGCCGAAATTCTTCTTATAACTATGCCTATCTTTCTGTGGATGGAATGTTGTAGATCTGTTCAACTCCGTCTCCATATTCTCCCACAAGTCAAGAATTGACTGAGAAATCTTGTATCCCTATCTAAAATGATGCTTCTTATTATCCCAAAGTGTACCTAGACCTGTCCAAAGAACAACTTTGTTGCTTCTTGTCCATTGATGGTCTTTTTATAGGGCATCAGAACACACATCTTGCTGAACCTATCAACTACCATGAACATGTAGTCATGTCCCTTCCTGGTTATCAGTAAACCTCCTGCAAAGCCCATGGAAATTATTTCCCAAGGACAAGTAGGTACAGGTAAGGGTTGATATAGACCTTGTTTCCTATTAGTAGACTTGGTGATACAAAACATGCATCCTCTTATGAACCTAGCTACCTGCTCTTGCATCTTGGGCCAATACACATACCTCTACGAGTTAGCCATGGTCTTCCCTAGACCAAAGTGCCCTACAACCTTGGAGGTTTGAGACTCTCTAATCAGTTGCAAATGCTCACCTTTAGGAAGACATAGTAGCTGTAGAGTAACCCATCCTGGAGATGGTAGTCAACAACGTTGTCATCATCGTGCACATGACTTTGACTCTGCAGCTATTGATACACCTCCTTGAAGTCCTCATCTTCTTAATATGCCTCTTTGTATGCATCATGAGTGAACGGTTCCATTTGCATAAGGGTCCCCAAAGTTGTAATATTTGATGTAGGTGGCCTTGAAAGCATATCAGCCAACTTGTTTTTTCTGCCTTGTTATACTTGATCACCAAAAGAAACTATTGTAAAAACCCCATCCACTTGTAATGCTTGGTCTGTTGTAGCTTACTCTTGGCTTGCAAGCACTGTAACGACTAGTGATCTATGTGGATTATTGTCTCCTTTCCCATCAGATAGTGCTTCCACTTCTTCAAAACTTTCACCATGGCATAGATCTCCTTATCATATGTAGGGAAATTAATAATTTTCTAATGAAATATTTCAAAATGGTATCAAACGGGTCTTCCTCCTTGCATCAAGGCAACTCCCATAGCATACCCACTCACATCTGTCTCCATTTCAAAGGATCGTTGCAAGTTTGGTAATGCCAGAACTAGTGCTTCACTGATCTTCTTCTTTAACTCATCAAAAGCCTTTTGATGCCCTTTTCCCCACTGAAAAATCTTTCCACTTGTTGTTATGGCATGGGGTAGTGTTGCTACCACTGAATAGGAGGCTATGAAATTCCTCAGGTACTATGCTACCCCAAAAAAACTCCCAGCCTCAGTAACATTGGTAGGCACCAGCCTTTTCATGATGGCCTCCATCTTGGAAGGATCTATCTTCAATTCTCCTCCACCAATCACATATCCCAAATACACCAAGGGCTTCTATGCAAACTCGTAATTCTTGAGATTTTCTAGTAGCTGGTGCTTCTTCAATGTTTCCAGCACCTGCGTCAAATGTTAAATATGCTCCTCCTAGGTAGCACTATATACTAGTATATCATCCAAATATATAATAACAAATGAATCTATAAAAGGGAGTAGTACACTATTCATTAATCTCATAAATGTAGCTGGTGCATTACATAGGCCAAAAGGCATAACTAACCACTCATACAAACCTTGCCTAGTTTTGAAGGCGATCTTCCATGTATCTTCTTCTTTGACTCGAACTTGGTGATATCCAGACTTCAAGTCCAACTTGGTGAAAAAATTTGATTGCTACAACTGATCTAGCAGATTGTCTATACTGAGTAGGGGTTATCTATTCTTGAGTGTGATTTTATTCGATGACCTATAATCTATACACATCCTCCAAGTCCCATCCTTCTTTGGCACAATTATGATGGGTGACCCACATGGTGACATACTTGGTTGAATGAAACCCTGTTCCAGCAGCTACTACAACTCTTTCTTCACCTCACTTGATTCTATAATAGACTACCTATACAACCCAATATTTGGCAATGGAGAGTTTGGCAATAGATCGATCTCGTGCTCCACTTCTCTCTTAGGAGGTAACCCTTTAGGCTCTTGGAACACATCCTTCTATGCATGTAACAACTCCTCCATTTTTTGTTTTTGTTTTTGTTTTTGTAAAAAAAATAAAACATACTACTTGCTAGAACTAATCAATTTCTTGGCTTGGTTGGCACTTGCCAGTGAAATTTTCGACTTAACTTTGTGCATGTTGATGATGAACGATTTTCCATCCTTAATGAGTCGGTACTAGTTAGCTCTCCTCTTGAATATTACATCACACATGTACATGTATGGACTTCCAATCACAACTCCACATAGATCAAGGGGAACCACATCAATATCTACTTCATCAATAAAATCAACATTGATAGCAAATCTAATTTTGCACTGTTTTGTTACCTTCAACTCTGCTTCCTTATGTACCCATCCCAATGGATATGGGTTTGGATGAACACGAAATTCCAGCCCCAACTTCTTGACTAGGTCTGATGCAATGAGATTTGCCTATGATCCTGAGTCAAGCTGAGCATCAATATTTGTCTTCTTAACCTGTATTTTTACATGGAATAGTTCGGTCATTTCTTTCTCTTCTTGTTGCTGAAGGCTACTCAGATTCATCTCCTTCTGCATTGACATACAAACCATCTTCTCATCCACGTCTGAGCTGCTTTCAACTTGGTTTCTCGAATCAGTGGCCATTATATTCCTCTTCTTATTATCTTTCTTCTTGTTCTTCATGTTTAGCTCTCGATGCAACTTCCAACACTTCTCCTCTGTATGGCCATCAATGTTGCAGTGGTTGTTAGGATCTTTGCACTAGTGTGATGTGGTTGCCGTCTTTTTATATTTTCCCCCTTTTTTCTTCTTCCTCCCCTCCTTAGAAGTGTTTTTTTGCTCTTTTTTCTTCGATCCACTTGATTGTGCTCTTTTCAGACCTATGTTCCCCAGGTACTATGCCTGTACACAAGCCTCGCCCACTGTTTTGGGCTTGACCAACATCACCTTTTCACGCAGATGCCAGTGTAGACCTCCCAAATACTTGAGGAGTACATTTGGGTTCTTTGGAGAGATACCCAACATTATAGCCATATTTCTAAATTATGTAGTGTATTCCTGCATGCTTTGGCTCGACGTTTGCCTGAAGTAATGCCACTAGATCCACTAGTATTCCACATACCGAATAGGATAAAATTGTGACTTAATGAGGGTTTTGAAATCCCCCCACTTAGTCACTAGAGGTTCTCCCTCCAACCTTAGGGTTTCCATGTGGCTCTCCCACTAAGTCAATGCATGGCCTTCCAATTTCAGTTGCGTGAATGATATCTTATGCCCTTCCTCGATCTGATTGACACTGAAATAAACTTTTGGTTGTTGCAACTAGTGGTGTAACTTAAGAGCGTCGATCTCATTGTGGTATGGCTTGATATCGAATTTTACTTCCACTGTAAACAGGTATTGGTTCACGACATTGTTGTGCTATTCAACAATTCCCCCATTTATTAATATAATAGCTAATATTTTATCAATAAATAGGGACCCTTAAAAAATCCTTCCAAAAAACAAATTTAGCATTTAGACACTTTCTTTTAATTTTTTTGGAATAAAACAAGATATCAAGTCAAAACCCTTTCAAAGCTCGCAATACATGCCTTTTCGCATATCGCTGAACCAAGTGTGTCAAAAGACTTATTAACAAGAAAAACTTGCTAAATGCAATCTAAAGGAAATATCGCGCTTAACCTAGCTATCATTAAGTTTTTCATTAGAAACTAGGTGCTAAGGTATTTCCTCTCAAAATAAAGCCTGCATCACATATCGCAATTCAAAAAGGGCACACCCTCACGAAGTATGTTGAATCCTGTGAAATGCAATATTGCGATGCGATGGTTAACCTTATCGCTTCACGTCGGAAATACTTAAGAAAGGTTTGAAATCTTACAAACCACGTGATGTTGCAAAATGCAATAAAACCTTGGACCTGATTAGAGCTTATGTTATAAAGTAACACTTAAGTTCGTTACTCAAATGAAAAATGCTTTATAAGTTAAATCCCATTAAACAAGCTATGCTTTAATAAACAATAAAGAATGTACCACATTTCACATCCCACAGACATGAAAGGAACTTTAAAGAAAGTGCACAATCAAAATACGATAATGCTATTTGCGATATTGCATCACAATCACAAAATAAACATTTTCGCAAATCAAAGCTCGTAATCTTAAAAAATTTTCTTCCCATTTTATGATGTGGAACATTAATGAGAAATAAAGGTAGAAATAACAAACCATTAGTGGGTGTTTTCTATGGGTTAATGGCATTTATGTTTGAAAAGCAGCTCGACATAATACGATATCTTTTCACCTGTGTTTAATTTAAACTGCTTTCTTGTCACCTTTTCAAGGTTATCTGTATCATTCATTCTTATTTTCATTCTCATTTGTGTCTATTCGATAGGTTCTTCTTTTCTTCATTTCAGGAAAAATCCATAGCAAGAATCGTTAGGAGCAATGGCGAAGAAGGGAAAGGAAGCCATGTCTAAAAAGTCAGAAATGATCCCTCTATTCTCTAATACTACTGCAGTAGAGATGGAGGAACTTCAACATGGGAAGCCATGTATTATTTGTTAGAAGAAGAGAAATCAAGGCCTCTGGTAGATAAGGCCATAGCCAATGCTTATGTTTCCTCTGATGCCTCTTACTTCAAGATGACATGCTCGTTTCTACACCGCATAGCCGCAAGGCCAAAGATAATCCCATACGCAGATATGGTTAAGTGGATAATTGGTGGATGTCTCGAACATAGAGTTCAAGAATAGAAGGCTTGAGGTTATGGGACCTTTTTCAGCGTACATCCTATGGCTTATGTATAATCTACCAGAACCATAAAATCTCTACAATAAATAGTTCCTTGAGAAATTTGCTATGGAGAATGAAGACCCAGTAGACATTACACAAGCATGGACAGAAAATAAAAGAAATATCAAATGGGATAAGATGGGCATGTATTCTATGGCATCTATTTCGCCCCCTTATAGTTTTGTAGTAGCCATGCTATGTAGATTGTTCGGTAAGCTCGATGGTACCAAATTTTCCCTGGAGTGTCTGCCATTAATAGAAGAAATTGTGAATGCAACAATAATGAATTGGGCTCAAGTTTTGTCTGATAATTTGGCGAAAGCCATTATGGAGTATAGGAGAAAGAGGAGTCCCTCTTTAAGGGTTTATCCCCCATTTTTCATGAGTGCCTTTGTAATGGACGCGATATGTTTTATCTCTAAATTTCCTATTATGGGATGGAAGTGGACTATGCAAGAACTGCTTCCTATCCATGTGTACCATAACAGTTTGTGGGAGTCTCAATTTCCCCCAATTTTTATAATATTTGTCAAGGAGTTATGCTACCCATCCATAAACAAGTCTACAGTGCAATTGCACCTAGGTTTTCCAAAGAAGCTGAAGTGGATATTTGTCCTGTAGCCAGATGGTTTGGGGAGGAGTCATTTACCTATATCAGAGTATTTGGGAGCATTGCTTCACCGCATGTCCTCCCATACTATGTCCCCGATAAGTTAACAGTAAGGGAGATAGCCTAGCAAACGACAGGGGAAGGTGGGATGAGCAAAGGGTTGAAAGAATAGAAGAAGGCCATTTGGCCTACATTTCCGTTGTAATGTGGTGCGTTTGCACTACATGATTTTGGACATGCATGCAAAGAGGAAGAGATTATTTAATCTATGAAATTAGCTACATTCCCAAGAAGGCAGTATGACCCAAATGGCATCGTAAAGGACTTCACTACTATGGTGAAAGTGAAACCATTCACCCATGAGGAAGACGCATTTGATGACCTCTTCCTACAAAAAGAAACATTTGGCGAAAGCCATTATGGAGTATAGGAGAAAGATGAGTCCCTCTTTAAGGGTTTATCCCCCATTTTTCACGAGTGCCTTTGTAATGGAAACGATATGTTTTAGCTCTAAATTTCCTATTATGGGATGGAAGTGGAATATGCAAGAACCACTTCCTATCCATGTGTACCATAAGAGTTTGTGGGAGTCTCAATTTCACCCCCATTTTTATAATATTTGTCAAGGAGTTATGATGCCCATCTATAAACAAGTCTACAATGCAATTGCGCCTAGGTTTTCCAAAGAAGCTGAAGTGGATATTTTTCCTATAGCCAGATGGTTTGGGGAGGAGACATTTACCTAGATCAAAGTATTTGGGAGCATTGCTTCACTGCATGTCGTCCCATACTATGTCCCCGATAAGTTAATGGTACTACAGTGAAAGTGAAACTATTAGCCGCTAGTGAAGCACCGCCAGATTACTTCAGTATGAAAGAAGGAACGACAACTATATTATGTATTAATCATATGAAAAATGGTTACAACCAGTTCGTACTCTGTCTCAACTACGAGAGTCGATGATCAAAGTAAAAATACAATAGTAATTTATGAATAATGATCTCCATTTTCTTTAAAATATTGTCCCTTTTATAATGACAAAATAGTAACAGTGGATAAAATAGTACAATGATCTCTCAGGATCAAGAGATCCTGAGAGATCCACTAAATCTCCATCTTCAGTTAGCTCTTTATCTTTTGCGTTGATGTTGTGATATTCTCTGTCCTTATCTATAATTGCGCGTTCCACTCATGGTCCCCTCTATAGACACTGCTTCCTGGTGAAGGAACAACAATTAATTCACTTTGTCTTTTTCCTTGGAACGGTAATTTTCCATTTCATCTCTTTCCTACATGAGAAAGGACAATAATTAGCTAAATTACAATAATCAATAACTCCCTAGTTTTTGCTAGAATTATTTGATATTTCAATATCTTAGAATACAAAGGGAATATGATTAAAGAAAAAGATAATGAAATAAATGTCAAATTCATACCTTTTCCATAGCTCAACACACTCCCCTGCTTACCCTTTTTCATGCCCTCATGAAAACCATGTAGTTTGTGTGCAAAGCAGTCAAACAATAGGCTAGGGAAGGGATGTCATGAGGTGGTCTAAAACCATGATTTTAGCCAAAAATTCAAAGATTGGCCCTGTCTGACCTTCAAGCAATTCATATATAGCTTTATACCCTTCTGCAGGATACCAGATAATAGGGCTTCGAAACCTACAACGTAGCCAATATGGGCCTTCCCTCAAGATGAGGTTACTATAGGTAACTAGGCGATATGTAGCTAATTTAAATTTTTTGTAGTTGAATGGCTTTCTGTCTTGTATATTATGATTGGAAGTTTTCCATCTGAATTTAGTTGCTACCAAGGAATTGCCTTTGATAGAGAGGAATTATTCTATCCCTTGCTGGAAAATTCCTTTGTGGATGGGTCCCAAGGTCTGGATTACTCCTTTCTTTTGCATTAGAATTTTATGTTTAGCCAGAAGTTGTAATGGGTTTTTCAGTTCACCCCTGACCCGAAGGTCTAACCCATTTTCTTGCCTCTGAAAAGTGTTATGGGATTTGAGCCACTTCAACTGGTTAACAACAAATGAAATGAACACTTGAAACTGTACATCACCCACAAAAGGACTGGGATTCTTCTCCATTTCTTCTTCCAATATAAACTTATGTAAATAAAATTCATAGAGTAATTGTTGAACTTTTACTCCATGGTGCTTACAACAATTTATAAAATCCTCAACAATTTTTAATTCTATGGGTTTCCCTCCCCTAATAGCCTTAATTTTTGACTGTAAATACCTTTCTAATAAAAAAAAAGCATAGTTCTTGGCAAGGGACCTGCATGCTAAAACATTTGTGTAAAGGGAACAGAGAGTATCCATCTGACACATGACTATTTCCAGTCTACTCTTTATCTTTTCAACTCTTTCTTCTACCCTTCGATATTTATCGAAGGCTTCGTTTTCTGATGCGTTGATATGCCTTAATTGTTTCTATAATTCTTGGTATCTCTGCTGAGAAACAATCTCATCCTCAAGTCTCTCTATAGTTAGTTGAGCCTGTGTCAGGTCCTCTTGGAGTTTTGTTATACCAGGGTTGTTGCCTATCAAAACATCTTTGGCCTAGATATCTATTTGGGTACTTTTATTACAAGACTGAGTGCCTATAGTCTGTGTCCCCTTATCATGGAATGGAATGCATGAGGTCTACATTCTTTTATTATGGACAAGTGGATTTTCTGTCTGGGTGGCCACAGAGGATAGTGCCTCCATTTGAACAGTTATATTGCATAAATGTGCATTTTCTGTTTGGGTAGCTACTTTTGTAACAGCTGCATGTTGTTCCTTATCGTTTTGAATGAGTATGGGCTCAGTTTGAGTCTCACTGGCCCTTGTACCATGGAATTCAGTTTGAATAGATGCATTCACTATTTTCGGGGTTCTTCTTGAGATTTTCCCCCTTTTTAGTGTCCTTATATTTTTTCTAAGTCATTTCACTAAATTTTGTAGCTTTTGTTGTTCCTTTCACAACCTCTTAATTTCACTTTTCTTCTTCTTGGGAGGAACAACTATTTCCCTAACCATTTCTATCCTTACTGGACTCAGCCACTCAGTTGGGTTTTATTCTCTAAGGGTTTTATCTTTGCCTTGACTAGTTTCCATTTCCTCTGTTGGGAACATATCTTTTGTGTTCGCATCATCTTGACTAGGTTTCTTTGGAGAGGTAACCCTAGTTTGGTCTGCCACTTCCTGAGTGGCTTCTACCCCTGCTTCTACTTCATTACTTATTTCTTCTGATATACTCTTGCTGTGGGCAGAGTTTTCTTGTGATTGCTTTGCTTCAATATTAAGGTTGAGCAGACTTTGGGGCTGAATATATTCACTCATATTGCCAAAATCTGGGCCAGTTCCTCCTCCTGTAATGGGTTTTTTGGTGGACTTGAACTGGGGGTTAAGGGAAGTTCTGCTTCCTCCCTCTCTTCTTCACTAGTATGTTTTGTTTCTTCCTCAAGTTCTGATTCTTGGTTGTCTCTTCCTTCCAGCTGTAAGGGTTGTTCATTTTGAGGGCTAGACAATTCTAAGGGTTATATGCTGCTACCCTGGAGGTTCTCAGATATTCCCATGCTTGTTCTAGAAGAGTCTCTATGCTTTTGTGGTCTGCTTTCTGTGATGGTGGTTCTTTTTCTTTTTGGGGCAGGTAAGGCTAATCCCCCGTCTATATAAAACACTAATTCTTCCCAACTAGTTTGCTGTTGGGAAAGATTATAGCTTACTATCAACCAAATTAAGCAATGGTGACTTACAATAGTATCTATATGGTGGGATTTCTTTATGCTTTGAGCAGCATCATGCAACAAAAAATTCAAATATGCAGGCAAATTTACGGCATATTTCTGTTTCAGAACTACAAGTAATTTAAGGTGGCGTGGTCTTACCACATCCTTTCTTCCGTTGCATGTAATGTAGCTCTGAACTACTCTAGCCAGCTCTATCCATGGTTCTCCCAAAGATGCAGGCTAGACTCCTTTTCCTTTGACAATCAGGTTCTGTCGCTTGTCCCGAAAGGTGGCCATGGCATCTTGAAGCCTCAATTTTTTATGTGTCCATATGGGTCTAACTGCTGGTAGTCCAGATACCTCAGCTATTACTATATCCATCACTATTATTCGTCTTCCTCTTACTATAGAATGATCATCCTACAAATTATGCAAAAAATTGATAGCCACAGTTTCATGGGGCTGCTGCAGTCGTGTAAAATATGCGACCCATCCAACACTTGCTAAAATTTCTTATGTAACATCAGAAACTGCTAGTACCTATGGTTCGCTGCGTACTAATCATCCTCCTATTTTGTCTAAGTTCTGCACATTGTTAGTTTTACACAGCAATGCACAGAGATAACAATGGAACAACAAACTGTGCATATCAGATAATACCTTTTTTTAACATAGATACCGTTAAAACTTGCTATTAGGGGATCTGATGCAATCTAGTACACTCAAATAAAATACTGACATGTATGCAGGAGTGCTTTGGAAGTCACCCGTGCCCCCTTGAAAAATGATAGGTCGTCCTCGACCGGTTAAATGGAGGAACGACGTACTTGACGGAAATCGTACAGTGTAAAAAGGGCAAGGTTTACACATTCATGACAAGATCACAAAATGTATCGAGTTGCTGAAATCAAGGCATAAAATGAAAATTTTGAATATATATGGAGATGTTATGGAGTGATGCGAAAAGGGAAAAGGACAGCTGACATAGGTAAAATGATATGCGGTCATTATTCCACTTATACCATTATGATTGATTTTTCAAACGATATTTCATGCATAAAAGGTTCAAAAAGAATTGGGAACATAATCTCTTTTGAAATAAATATAAATAAATAAGAAAAGGGTTTATAATTACTATTGATGTTGAAAAATATGACTCTAATACCATTAACAGAGATCTGTTTCCCACAGGTGTTTATAACCTTGACAAAGTTGCTTTTTCACCCTTTGGAACCATAATCCTTTATGTATGCCTAGGAAAGTGCCTTGTGATGTCAGAATGGAAGCTATTGTGCTGTCTTGGTAACCAGATGAATCACAATGCCATTCACTGGGAAGGAATGAAAGGTGGACAGGCCAGCTCGTGATGAGACTTCTTGTTCCAAGGACTTCTATTTTTTTGATGCGTCCCTTGGATCATATCCCTGGTGTGGTGGCCATGGTGGGAATGCCACTTCACTGCTTCCTTATGATCATGGTAGGCTAGCTCCTGATGAGACCCCCTATCCTCCATCTGCCAAATCATAGAATTGTTAGTGAACATATATATATTTTTTCTCTTTTCTTTTTTTCTTTTCTTTTATATAACACTTCCTATTTATATATAGAGGATGGCTCAACACTGGTTAAGAGTAGGGATGGTGGAAGAAGTATGAACATATCAATAGAAGAAAACATGTCCTTATTCTTATTTACTTATTAATAATCAAAGAGAATTATGAGAATTAGGGAAGAACCAACATGATAAAAGTAATCAATCAATTTGAGTTTAGTGAGGATAAGGACAACAAAGTATGTAGATAGTTGTGTCCTTCCCTCTTTCTAATCAATACAAAGCAATCTCATTAAAGATGATAATTTTTATTTGATTTGCTTATTCCAGCAATTTCTAATTTTGTATCCTTGCATAAATTTGTATTCTTTCTTCCAAAGGATCATGAAGAATGAAATATTATTCACAAAAAAATGCACTAAAAAAAAAGGTGCTATCCCTTAAATGGAACGGCTGCTTTTCCTTAAGAGGAACAACAAAAAGACAACTGCACGCAAAACTGCTGTTCCTTAAGAGCAACGACAGAAAGATAAAAAAAAAAATGCACACGAAACTGCTGTTCCTTAAGTGGAACAACAAATAAAACAGACACAAATAAAAGTATCGATCCTTTGGCAGAACAACATAAAATCAAACCAAAGCAAAACTGTTGTTCCGTAGAAGGAACAACAACAAAAAAATGATGAAACTACTGTTCCTTTAAAAGGGATGACAACTATTCCTTAAGAGGAACAACAACTCTTCCTTAAATGGAACAACATAAAGCACACACATACCAAAATGTTGTTCCTTAGATTGAACAACTGTGGTTCCTTTTAAAGGGAACAACAACTGTTCCTTAAACGGAACAACGTAAATAAGTGTAATCGGGACTGTTGTTCCTTAAATGGAACAGTGCAAATACAAGAAAGCACTATTGATGTTCCTTAAATGGAGCAGCTGTTGTTCCTTACGAGGAACAACAACTGTTCCTTTAATGGAACAACAAAAATATAGTCACGCAAAGCTGTTGTTCCTTAAATGGAATGGATGTTGTTCCTTTAAAAGGAACAACAAAAATAGAATACACGTGGAACTGATGTTCCTTAAACGGAACAACTGCTATTCCTTAAGAGGGACCACAGCTGTTCCTTATGAGGAACAACAAAAATACAACATACGCAAAACTGTTGTTCCTTAAGAGGGACGGTTGTTGTTCCTCAAATGGAATAGCAACTGTTCCTTAAGAGGAGCAACAAAAAATAAAAACACGTGAAACTGTTGTTCCTTAAGAGGGACGACTATTTTTCCTTAAGAGGAACAACAGTTGTTCCTTAAGAGGAACAACAAAAATATAAACTCGTGAAACTGTTGTTCCTTAAGAGGAACGATTACTGTTCCTTAAGAGAAACAATAGCTATTCCTTTAAGAGGAACAACAAAAATAAAAGCACGCACAACTGTTGTTCCTTAAAAGGAACGACTGTTGTTCCTTAAGAGGAACAACAACTATTCCTTAAGAGGAACAACAAAGATATAAACTCGCGAAACAGTTGTTCCTTAAGAGGAACAACTGCTATTCGTTAAGAGGAACAACAACTATTCCTTGAGAGGAGAAGCATGAAAATTAAATAAAAAAATCAGTTGTTCCTTAAATGGAGCGGCTGTTGTTCCTTAAGAGGAACAACAATTGTTCCTTAAATGGAACAACACTAAAAAATATGTACAAAAACAGTTTATACAAGAAAATTTTAAAAAAGAAAAGTTTATATACAAAATTCAAAACAAGGGAATTGTTCACTGGATTGATGCTGAGGATGGGTTAACCTCCTCAGCGAGAATTTGCATGGTGGAATCTTCCTGTAACTGTTGGTAAAAGGACTCCTTGGTAAGCGGTTTGTGATAAATTCTCATTCGATGACCATTCACTTTGAAATAATATCCAGATCCATCATTGGTTGTCAATGTAATGGTGCCATTATCATGTACTTTTTGTATCTCATAAGGTCTAAGCTATCGTGTCTGGAGTTTTCTGGGGAAATCCTGGAACCTTGAATCGTATAGGAGTGCCCAGTCTCCTTCATGGAAGATCTTCTTTTTAATAAGGGCATCATGCCATTTTACCCTCTGTTGTTGATTTTGTTTTCACAAAACCCAACCCTGATAGGTTGCTAATCAGGAAGACTTTGAGTAACTATTTCAAACCAATCTTTTAGCTAAGGCTTAGCCTCCTCAGCCTGAGAGGGCTCTCTCAAATGGATAATGATTTTTATTAAAGATATGGATAGATGGCTAACTCTATGGTTTGTGATTTTATATGTTTATAGGTTGAAAGATGGAGACTTGCTACCATTGGGCTATGGAGTCAGTGATAGAGATAAGGATAACAAATAGCTCTTCTTATAAAAATGAGGCTTGTATATACTTCAGTGAAAGAGTGACACATTCAGGAAAGTCTCAATAACTTGAAGTTCATAGGAGTCAGAGCATGTGGGCATGAATTCTGAGTAATGATACATCAAGGTATTCAAAAGGAAATAATTTAAAGTGATTGATCAGAGTTTAATACCTAAAGGAAGTTAGAGCATAAGTAACAATGAATTCTGAGTAATAAGTATTAAAACATTGAAGAAAAACATCCAAAGATAGGACCCAAGAACTCAATTCACCATAGTTTAACACTTAAAGGAAGTTAGAGCATGTTCCTCCATGAATTCTGAGTATAAGCATTAAGACTATGGAAGTAAAACATATCAAATATAAAAGATAAAGCTCACTAAAGTACACTAAGAATCTCAGCTTCAAAAATGTCCAACTGCTTCTGTATATATTAGTCCCTGCACAACTTTTACAAAAGTAGTCTTTTTATATAAAATTTTCCGACCCTTTATAATTTCATCTCTTGCTTCATATATATCTTTTACAATAAGGATTCCATGATCCTTCATCAAGAGAATTCGAATTTCTATGATTGACACCTATTCTAACCATAAAACAAAGTATTAAATACAAGTGACAACTAACTGACTATCTTAGAGTCATAATACAATTATGAGTACAAATCCTTATTATGATAACAACAACCTAATCTAGGAATTAAATTCAGTTCTTAATAGCTACTCCTCCTTAACTTCAATCTTGGTGATGCCCATAACCCTCCAGCTGGCCTTCAATAGCTTCTCCTTCATCTCCCCTGAAAACTAGGAAACTGTCCCCTGCTCTGTTCTGGCTAAAAAATATGTGTTGGGACAGAGATTTTATCTCCTCATACAAAATGCATTTTGCAAAACTGAAAGAGGCTTTTTTAGACCACTAGGTGCTGAACAAAAACCTCTCTTTGGTTTTTACAATACCTTTCCTACTACTTAGAAACTATCTTTGAATATTAGGTGTAAATTAGAAAATTATGATTTTTGAAAAACTGCCCCTACAGCAGTTTCATAGTGCAATTTGAGTCATCAACTTCTCCCAGCTCATAATGAATTTGAAGAAACCGAAAGAGGTGTTTGTAGATAGATATGTTAGGAAGAATAACCTCTTTCAGTTTTCCAGAATATGCTTTCAGTTGCTTAAAAAACCTCCTGGAAGTTGACTACATAAACACTTTTTCTGCTGAAAAAGGCTTCTTCAGTGATTTCGTAGCACAAAACAGGCTTTTTACATATCTGATTTATTCTTTGAATTTTTTTCCTTGAGATTTAAACATTCACAAATGATTTTCTTACATCTCTGCAGCAACATCCTTCCCAAAAATAGCCCCATTTTCCTTTGAAGATTAATCCAAAAACAAAACTGCAACTACAACAGTTTTGTAGTGCATCCAGTGTAAATTTGGGGTTTTGCGCTATGAAAACTCATAACTATGAATCCCTAATTTCGTAGCGCATGTAGTGTATTTTTAGATTTTTTCACTACGAAAATTCTTAGGCAGTTTCGTAGCGCGTTCAAATTTTAAAATGACCAAATACATGACACTTTTGGAATGATGTGGGATCCATAATGGGTAAAACCAGGATGTTGACCTTTATTTGATAATGGAAACCAGACTCTAACTCTATGACTTAGACTCTAAACAAAACATAAAAATGACTTGACCATGACTGACACAAAAATTTAGAAACCATGAAGGTTGTCCAAATTTTTTAAGAAATTTTTATAGTGATAATAGTGGCTCCACTTGGGATAGTGTGCCCTTGTGGTACACTAAGAACTTACAGTTCGAGTGATTTATCCATTATGATAAAAATAGAAATTTTGTTGACAAGCATCCTCTTCAAACTATTGGGTCTTCAACTCGGGCTTAAGCTTTATGATCACTATAGAAGAAAGAAATCTGTATATATTGAAAAATGCTTAGTCAACCTACCCTGAGCTTATTTGCACATTCCTACCTACCCTATCAACTGCAATCTCCATTTGTATCTTAAGGAACATGAAACTTCCAATGAAGCCAGTCATTGATTTGATCTGACACTTGAATCTCTTAGCTGTGCTTGAAGCAAAAATAAATATGATACTGAAATAACCGAGTCAGCATGAGATGTAACTGATCTTCAAGATAAAAATATAACTGGAAATCTGAACAACAAATATTTTCCATGTAATCAGCTATAGGGTCAAAAAAGACATGATTAGTTTGATGATTCTCATAACATTCTATATCTTCAAACAACTGATTCTCAGCCACACAAAATTCCTTTGATATGCTATCCAACTGCTTTTTTGAATGATTCCCACAAACAATGTAATTTTCCTCACTATTATGATCATTCTTTCATGTAAGTTGCTGCAAGGAATTACAGAAATGGTCAACCTTTTCCTCTGTCTGAGGGTTATAAAAAAAGTTCTTCCAGCGTTTCTTCTTGGTGTTTGTAATCATTTTCATACTCTTTATGATCAAAAGACTGGCAAGTTTGTTGCATCTTCACATTAATATCAGAGGATGTAACATGGTTTTCATAAGTAAACCCCTGCTGATTTTCATGCTGCATTTCATGGGATGTTATCCTTTCTTCTTGGTTTTGAAATGTATTGTTATGAAGAGCCTATAAAATTTCTTCATCCATGAATTCATCATCATCATAAAAATCCTCCAAATATTGAATAAAACTCACAGAATGTTTACAACAATCTTTGGCCAGCAATAAAGAGGGATGACACTCTTTATACATGTCATAGAATACATCATGAAAATAAGCAAGAGAATATAATAAACCATTTTCCAAGCTTTTATACCAAGGCCATGCTTTTCCTTCTAAAGTGGTCATAAACATCTTCATGAGACTACGTACATGCATATGGAACCTAACCAAATGAAGAGCAACACTGTCTTTCTTTTCATCTTTGAATATTGGAAGATCATCTAACCATTTGAACTTTGGCATAGGATTTGAAAAACCAGGGATATGAGACTGATTCATAGGGGCATACCTGGCATTCATTCTTTCAATGACACTCATCTTGAAACTTCCTCAAGCTACTGATCCTCTAGTAGTGGAGTCACCTTCCAATTTGTTATTTAATGTGTGGAGTCGCCAAGGTAAATTGAAACCTCAAAAACTTTCCAAGCTCCTGCTACCTTCAGAAGTTCAGCTTCTTGATTTCAGGAATGAATAAGCTTTAGACTGTCAGCAGACACACCAAAATGTTATCACAAAACCCAACCTTGATAGGATGTTGATCAGGAAGACTTTAAGTAACTATTTCAAACCAATCTTTTATCTAAGGCTTAGCCTCCTTAGCCTGAGAGGGATCTCTCAAAGGGTTAATGATATTGATTAAAGATATGGATAGATTGCTAACTCTATGGTTTGTGATTTTATATGTTTATAGGTTGAAAGATGGAGACTTGATACCATTGGGCTATGGAGTGAGTGACAGAGATAAGGATAACAAATAACTCTTCTTATAAAACTGAGGTTTGTATATACTTCAATGAAAGAGTGACACATTCAGGAAAGTCTCAATAACTTGAAGTTCATAGGAGTCAGAGCATGTGGGCATGAATTCTGAGTAATGATACATCAAGGTATTCAAAAGGAAAGAATTTAAAGTGATTGATCAGAGTTTAATACCTAAAGGAAGTCAGAGCATGAGTAACCATGAATTCTGAGTAATAAGTATTAAAACATTGAAGAAAAACATCCAAAGATAGGACCCAAGAACTCAATTCACCATAGTTCAACACTTAAAGGAAGTCAGAGCATGTTCCTCCATGAATTCTGAGTAATAAGCATTAAGACTATGGAAGTAAAACATATGAAAGATAAAAGATAAAGCTCACTGAAGTACACTAAGAATCTCAGCTTCAGAAAAGTCCAATTGCTTCTATATATATCAGTCCCTGCATAGCATTTACAAAGTAGTCTTCTTCTATAACATTTTTCCAACCCTTTTTACATAGATAATTCAGATATATATAGCAACATAACTCTAACTACTTGGAGCTTCCTCCTCCAGCATGAGGGGGCTCGATGGCCTAGCATTAACTAACCCTATCTATTCTTAAACAAACTTATTAAATACATCAGGTATTGTGCAGTAAATACATAGAGTCCTAATCATATTGAAACTCTAATTCTATCTCCTCGTATTTTGATTCCTTTCCAGGTCTTCAACAGCTGTCTCCTTCAGTTATGGCCATGATTGCTGAGATAAGGATGTATGAAAAGAAATTAATTTCAAATGTTGAACGTGTTGATAGTTCATGTATCATAATAATCATCCCCTGTTTTCACGGTCTTTGTTCCCATCCTCCTTCGAAAGTTTGGGCATGTGTTCCCAGCTGTTTAATGCTTCAAAATATGATGAGCATCACCATCTTTCCTGGTATGCTGGAAGCCTTGTTGAATGGACAAGTGTACAAGCCAACCTTTACGTATGCATCTTCAACCAAACCCTAACTGTAGGTAATAAAGTACCTTTATTAAAGTTTTTAGACAAAATATTTCACCTTTATGGAGAATGCACACTTGTCATTATCTGAATGGCTATGCTAGCCTTATGTGGTCTCTTTGATGTTCCTTAGGCGTTTCCTTTGATAATTTTCTGATCCTACCATCAAACTATTTGTCTTCATCATAAAACAACACCTACAGCAGTTTCGTAGCGCGCTACGAAACTGCTGTTTTTTCAAAAACACAGTCTTTAGTGAAGGTCTCAATATTCTCTGTGGATTTTCGTTCATTTTGCAGGTGTCTCTGATATTCTACCAAATTTTTTTTTTTTTGGAGTTAAAGGAGAGTAACTCATGCTGCATATTTGATATGAATTATTTCCACTTGTACAGTTTCTACAAAACTGCTGTTCTGGCTGAAAAATATGTCTCGGGATAGAGTTCATAATTTCTCACAGAAAACATATTTGGAAAAAATGAAGGAGGTTTTTATGAACCCTTCCGTTCTTAAAAAAAACCTCTTTTGGTTTTTTGAAAAACTACTCCAGGTGCCCAGAATCGGTCCTTGAAGAAAATGTGTAAAACAAGAAATTAAAAACTGCATCTACAGCAGTTTCGTAGCGCAACTTTAGTCACTTGATTCTCCCAGCTCATAATCAATTTGAAGAAAATGAAAGAGGTTTTTCTAGTTCAATATGTTAGGAATAAAAAACTCTTTCAGTTTTCGAAAATAGTATTGCAGCCTCGCTAAATACCTCTTGGAAGCTCACTGCTTAAAACAGAGAAGTATGCCTGTAACAAACATCACCTACAGCAATTGTAGCCAGTGTACTAGTATGGAGATCTCCCATTTTGAACCACACCACCTGGAGGTGGTCCTATAATCAATGGATTACCATCCTCATCACCATTGCTCCTTCTATGCCAAGTTTATGCAATTCAACACAATTCCACAAGCCTGGGTTTTACTCTGGGCTAAATCATCAAGGCTTCCCGTCTCTAGAGATAAACCCAAGTGTGTTGCCCGCAAAAACCATTTTCTTTGACTGGAATCAATAGGCTGGCCCTTCCATAAAGAAAAGCAAGCTGGATCTTTTTCAAGATTGAGAAGTTCAAATG
>APFE030447950.1:471-24604 GCA_000404065.3 Pinus taeda | reverse complement strand
CATACAACTCAAGTACCATTTCATATGATCAGTGTTGGAAGATGGAGAGTTGAAGCTAGAAAAGATACACACTAGCCAGAATCCTGCAGATATGCTAACGAAAGTTGTAATTCAAGGATGATGATGTAGATGAGAAACAACTATGTCCAAAGAGGAGTCATTTTCTAGCAAATGAAGCAGTGGGAGAGTTGTTACAATCATTCTCCAAGTGGGAGATTGCTTTGTGTGGAGCATGATTGTTCAGAGGTCTTTGTTTCAGCCGGATGTATACCGTAGGAAGTTTGCACACACCTCCACGTGGGGGGGTGCGAGGGGGACTTGTCCCCCCTGTGGGGGTCTGGGGGGCCGATCCCCCTCGGCTGGGGGGTCCGGGGGCCAGCGGTTCCCTGGTGGGGGTTTCGGGGGCAGCGCCCCTGAAGCTAAAAACAAATGTAAATTTGCCTTGTAAAAGTATAGTAATTTCTAGTCAATCTGGGCCGTTCATTAGGGAGATGATATGATGGTAGAAATTATGTTTAGTTTAGGGTTTTTTTTCCCTAGAAGGCAACCCCTCTCTTTGTATGAGGGCATTGTATTTGAGGCTATGTAATAGATGTATTCTCTGAGCGAGAAGCAAAGAGGTGAGACTGTGAGAGAAAACAGAGGATATTACAACAGATCTGTTGTAGGTTGTGTCTCTTCATTTTGCTGGATAATAGAAAGGAAGGACTGGCTATTCGGGGTGGACGTAGCCCAAACTGGGTGAACCACATATATCTGTGTCTCTCTTTTTTTATGCGTTTTTCTGTGTTTATATTTATGCAATATTTTATGTGTTCCATTGCTCCGTAATATACAATTTTCTGACAAATTGTGTGCAATTTATAGCCTTGTAAGGCCATGTGGGATGAAGTGTAAAAGTGTATCCTAGATCCTCGATGGTGGATGGGCATGGTAAGTCTTCTTAGCTACATGTTGATGGTGCTTGGTTTTGTGGCTGCTGACTTACCCTTGGTGAGTGGTAACTCCCTACCTTGATGTGACTTCTTATGTCTTGGGTTGGTATGTGGGCATCACGGAGGTGGACCTATTAGAACACATGATTATAAGGAACACTTATCATTTAAAGCCCTATAAAGGTATAAATTAGTTCCACAGTAGTCATTTTTTCTATCAATGAGACAATAAAAAATCCTTTAGAATAGATATGTATTTTGCAGTCTATCGACCAATTAGTAAGAATCCAATGGAAAAGTTCTACTGGTTTTGGCTAGAAGCAGTTGAAATGGCATATAATGGCTTGGGATTCAAAAGAGGTGCAATAATCATCTGTTTCTGGAATGTCTAAGTTTAGTTTTGGGGTGTGGTTTAGTTGTTCCACTATGTATGGGTTTGGGGCAGTCCCTGCCTATTTGGTTGGTTCTATGATTGATTGTTTCCCTTGAAGTATATTCTTGAATGATTGTCTCCCATTTGCAGGTTTCTGCTTTGTTCTTGTGTCTTTTGCAGCGCTACTTCCGCCTCCCCCACTTGTATTTTTGGGTTTATTGGGTGTTGTCGCTCCTCCCTTAAGCCTCATATTGAGGATTATTGTGGAATTTGATAGGATATGATAATCTTGCAGGAGATGATTATCCTATAATATGCTACCTCTGTATAAAAAATTTTGTTTATTCATAGGGTATCTAGTTTTTTGTGTGGTGCATTGTTTCAGAATCATCACACTATCTGCTTTATTTACCCAGAATATAAGTGATTTCCAAACAGGGGACTTTATGAAAATTTGAAATTAGGGGGTACTTACTAGCCTCTTAGTTCCAGTACCATCCTTGAAACTGCAGGGCAAGACTATTTTGGGTATGCCTTTCTCAGAGCTTTGATTGAACTGGAGGCAGGGAGCCTGTGACTTGACCACCATTGAGCCAAGACAGATTTGCCTACCCCAGAGAAACCCTCCCAGAAATGACCTTGCATATGCCTTTAACAAAAAATTCTGCTGGAACAAGAGCAACCTAGGCCTGCACTCCCCTGTGGGAAGCAGAGGCAACAACCCCAAGATGCCCATTCTACAAAAAAACATCGTGGACCAAGAACAAGAACCCTAACTTCGCACCATTAATGATCCAGGAATCTGTCCAGGGAGAAAAAAAAAGTGTTTCTGTAGTAGGACCAAAACCCCCATCACCGAGGAGCTTCCTGGTCTTCTGTCGAGGTAAAGATAGAGAAAAATCCACCTGAAATGGAACAATACTACCCCATCCATTACTTGGTCCACTCCGAAAGGCATTTTCGCCTTGGCCACCATCCCTACATGTCACGACAAGGAACCCCAGCCTTGCGGCGACGCCATTTGTGTAGAAGCCAGGGAGAAAAATCCTATTTCATTCTCCATCCTGAGACATTTTTTGTTCTGATCGCATAAGTGATGTTTTTTCAATGTTATACAAATGAATTATTATATTTTATGTCTTAAAATTTAATAGTTTCCCATTATCATTGTTAAATATTTTTTGTGAAATTCCATTTTTCCTCAAAATTCAATTTCTGATATATGTTCTTTCAATGTTGACTCAACAATTCTTTTGCAAAGGACAATTCTATTTTCTATGAACAAGTGAATTTATATGAAGCATATCTCAACGCTTGGAAATTGTTGATGCAGGTTTGCAGATCAATTTGAAATTTTTCTTGTGAGTTATTCAATGAGATGTCAAAAGATAATCATGGGAAGAAACCATCAAGGCAAATAGATGTATTATCATACTTTCAAAAGGCTCCATCCAAAAATATACATTCTCTTCATGATTCAAGCTCCTTTGAACAATCTGTTACTGAGAGAGAGGTTAACTCTTGTGGAAATGCATTTGATATCCATACAATGGATGAAATAATAGGTTCCTCAAGTGGTCAGGGTGAGATAAATGTAGTTTGAACAGAAATTGGTGATGAAAATGTTAAATATTTTTCCTTGGAAAGTGACGCAATCCATTCGCAGAAAAGCAAAAGAGGCCAGTGGACCATAGGGAGACGATTCCAAGAAAATTGGGTCTCAAGTTTTCCATTTATTGAATAAATACCTCCTACAATGGAGAACAAGGTTTTGCGACAAGTTAGATGTATTGCGTGTAGTTGGAAAACTCAAAAGGTAGTGAAATTTCAGATGAAGCTAGATAGGGTACAAAAGCATGCAGGAAAGGTGTATGAAAAGAAAATTATAAATGGTAAAGAGAAATCTATTGTTATATGGAAATCTTCTGAGGAATGTCGACATGTTTAATATGCAGAAGAATATAAAAAATATTTAATATGTAAGAGGAAACTTGAGGCAGACAGAGGAACCATCATATCTCTATTTGAAAAGATGATGGAAAGAAGTTTGTTATCCAAGATGATACAATTGAGCACTGTATTTCACATCTTATCTAAAGGTCGTCTTATGAAAGATTATCCATATCACATGAAATTTCTATCGTTTCTTCAAGTGCCAAACTTTCCATCTTCTCATTGGTTTGTGACTAGTGGTTGGAGATGGGCAGGATATCTATCTGAAGTAAAAAAAGATGATTTTAAAGAGAAGATTGCAAATGCTAGGTTTTTGGCATTGTATTTAGATGAGGTTATGGCTATAGATAATACTTCATGGATTTGCATGAGCATTTATATGGTTAATGACCATATTAGGCATTCCTATCTACTTGGGATTAATAAGATGAGAGAGAATTCTACAGCTGAAAATATTTATGAACTTGTTCTTAATGGATTGAAGGAAAGTGGTATGGATCAATTAATGATTGCGAAAAAGTTGGTATGTGTTGGAGCAGATGGAGCAGCGGTAATGCAAGGACAAAGGAATGGCCTTTGTGTTAGGCTACAACTATCAAATTCACCATATATGCTTAGTATTCATTGTATGGTTCATAGGATGAATCTTGCATTTAAAATAGTAAGCAAGTTTCCATCAGTTTAAAAAGTTGAAGATCTTGTACATGAGACTCATGCATACTTTTCTCGTAGTCCCAAATGATATTTAGAGTTTCAACAATTTGCAGATGGTATTATGGATGCAAAAAAACTACTGAAAGATACTGATACAAGATGGATCTCATTAAATGGACCAGCTCAAAGACTATTTAGTGAGTTCAAATCTTTGGTAGGGTTGATGTATGAAAATCGTTATAATGTAGACAAAGCTCAAGATCTTCTTTCTCGACTAACTAATCTGGAAAAATTATTGACATTGGTTGGAATTCTTCCTATGCTAATGAAATGAATGTCCTCGTGAAAATGTCTCAGAACCGCACACTGTATATTGTGGAATACACAAATGTGAGAAAGTCAACATGTCTTGCATTGGATAATTTGTATATGATGCCAGAATATTTTACTAGTCCAGAGTTTAAAAGTTGGACTGGGGTCATCAATATAGAAAATACTATTTTTTTTTTACATTTGATGAAAAAGGGATACTATGTATCGCAATGCGTGGGTATATGGTTCCCTTTCATTACATTAGTAAGACGGGACGAATCACCAAATATTGCCCCGTGTCAAGAGATCAATTTGATAATATTGTGATTTTAGTGAGACCAAATTTGATAGAAATTGCAAGATCACTATCATTAGAGATAAGACAACGATTTCCTTGAGATGAATTGTTGGAGGCCATGTGTGTGGTATACCCTCAATATTGGAACAATTGTCAATGTCCAAGAAATTTAAAAGCCGATTTTAAAAAAAGATTAAAATGTTTAGTAGACCATTTTTGCAAGAAAGTCTCAATACATGGAGAACAAATTGAAGGCAATTTAGATTCATCAAAATTGTGTCAACAAGGTAGATGCTTTACTGAAACAATATGGAAGCAATATCCTTTTTTGGAGAATCCTAATGAAAATGGTGCTATAACAAGACTATTGACTACTTTAAGTGCTAGCCAATACCTGCAAGAAAACATATCAGAATATTTCAATTAGTAGATTTGTGTCAAACCATGATTTTGGGATCAGTGGAGGATGAAAGAATGTTTAGTGCATTATCATTCTTGAAGTTGAAGTTGAGGAACAAGATTGATAAACATGTGGATACATGTTTAAGATTATATGTAACAAAGTATGACATTGACAATTTTCCATATGAAAGAGCGCTAACTCTTTGGCGATCAGATTGTGATAGAAGGGGAGAACAATATAACAAATCTATCTAATGAACTTGATATAGAACATAATGTTTTGGAGGCTCATAATGACAGTTCATTTAGAGAAGATCATATTCACAATTTGGAAAATGAGGACCAAGATGAGAACTCGAAAATTGAAATGCCCTAGGACTCTTATTTTGGTATACATGTTCCATTGATCATGCAAGATTACTATATGTCAACTTCATGTAAAAATAGGTTCTATATTTGTATTTTTCATTGTAACATTGCAGTGACATTACTTTGATGTGTGTTATTTTAAGATTGATGTTTCATATTTAATCATTACATTGTTTGTTTCTTATCTGTGATAGGAAATAAAGCTGGATTTGGTGAGGTTGGGACCTATTTCTTTTCACATAGATAGTGTATGACTATTATTAAATGATAAATAACAAATTTAACAAGACTTTCAAGTCATTTGTTAGCCATTTCTTGTCAGTCATTTGTCAGCCATGTTTTCAAGTCTTTCAGGTACTAAGTTGTTCAGGTCCCCACATGTCCTTAGGATCATTAAGAGATGAGATAACATGACTCAGTCCAACTCATGCCCCGAATTTATTTTTTACCTATTGACGTAAGTATTTTTTTACCACTTATCACCAACAAAATTCTACCATAACATAAGCCAACTTGAAGACAACACTTCTCATCTTCCTTTTAAATAAATGCTCTATGGATCTCCATACTATACTTTCCCAAGACCAACGTCCCTTCTTGGTAGGTCTCCCCACCATACCACTAATCGCACAATAGACACACAATAGTAAATACCACATTATATAAATCTCTCTAGTCTTAGTTATTGGTGTCCCTGTCACACTCGACCAATACAATCTTGCAGGTGAAGTTTTTTATCATATCTTTAATTTTTGTTATTTTGTGTATTTAACTTTAGCACCATCCAAAAGTAACAAGTCAGTGTCCTTTGGATTTGATCTTTGATTGGAAATGAAGTCGGATTTGATGAAGTTGAGATCTATTTCTTCTCACATAGACAGTGTCCTAGTATTAAATGATAAATAACTAATTTAAGAAGTCTAACACTAAGAAACAATGGGCTTATTCAATTACATGAAATTGCGTTGATGTCTAGCTCTGATATCTTAGAAAATTTTAGCAGTTTGTTTGTTGCTTGTTTAGAGGATTTTGTCAAGTTTGAAATTTTTGGTTTGTTTTGGTCAGTTTTTTTTAGTCGCTTGACTCATTCAATGCATAGATTGACAGATCTAGTTTTATTTCTATAATTATTGTTGTTTTCTTTATATATTTGGTGGTTTGAGGAAAGATATTTGATTTCCTTTCACTTTGTGGCATGATTTCAGCATCTTCACCTTTTAGAATATAGTAAAATATTATTCTTATTTTATATTTTCTTGGAAAAAAATTATTGATACTTGGAAATGGAAATCGGCCCTAGGTAGCTAAGCGAATAGAAAAATGGTCTATGTACTAGGTTCCTGTGCATTCATCGTAGGAGACCTATTGGCATGAGACCGACATTCCTTTTATGCAATTACACTTTGTCAAGGTGGAGCTGAGTTCGATGACTTGGGAAGAACACTAACAGTTGATCATAATGCTAAGGAGATTATAATGTTGGTTTCAAAAGCAGGATTGTGAAAATTGTTTGCACTAGTTCTTCTTTTGGTCATATTTACTACCAAATTTGTGTCTTGCTTATTTTTTACATTTGTAATGACCTTGTGCAGAGTTGGTTTGAAGAGCCTAATGTTAGAGTGAGAAGACTCTCTACAAACCACAAGGACTACATTGTCTTGGAGGGCACTCGATGTTCTTGGTGTTGATGAGTCTCTTCTCGCTCAAAGCGTAAATGGATACAATGGTATGGCCATAACATCACTTAATTTGATCCTCTTTACTTATCTCCTAATATCATTTCAATACATCAAATTGTTTTGCTTTCATGGAATTCAGAGATACATCAGTAATGTTATTTTGTCTTGGAAATACTAAATTATTTTGTTTTGATATCGCCCAGTTTGAATTGTTCTTTGCATCTACCACTTGATCCTTTAACAAGCATTTGAAATTCAAAGCATAATAAAGCTCTTTTGGTTTTTTTTCCAAAAGAATATTGCTACAAGCCAATGAATATTATTGTGATTAAACTAGATGTTGCACTTGGTACCATAGGCCTTGTAAAAGGGTTGGACTCCATTTCAGTCTATGGTAGTAGACTGATTTCTAACTGCTCCATGTACCCAATATGATATAATATTTTTCATTTTTGGCTTGCTGAATATACAAAGAGAAAATTGCTTAACAATATTGCTTAATTTGACAATAGTTTTACTTTTATCTGATACAAGAGTGGAGGTAGTCTTAGATTTCACCTATTTCTCAATAGTTGTTCTCCTTCCGCAACAACATCATCCTTCAACAAATACATTCCAGCTTGTACAGAGGAAAGTTGATGTTTAGTAGAGGGCCCATAAGAGATCCTCTAATGGAGGTGCAGTAGTTTAGTAGGATCACTGGATGAGGCACATGTATGAATGTATTGTCTTCAATTAGGAAGGCACGGTTACCCATCCAGGGGAGGGCATGCATGAATGTCTATTTTGTGAATGGTGCAGTTTTCTAAGTGTGTTGGGTGCATGAGTTCATGCGTTCAGTCTACCCTACTGGGTCTTGTATTTGAAGCAGTGTTATCCACACGTGATGGTGATATCCACTAGGTTCATTAGGGTTAGGGTTAGGGTTACGGATATTCAATGAAGCCAGATTCAATGGTTCAAGTCCTATAAAAGATAGATTGATGAATTACATAGAAATGATTGGAAACACATCTCACTAAAAAACAATGACTCAAAATCCCTATGGAACCTTGTGATATGTTGTTATGGATAGTGCTTACTTGTGACTTTATACCTCTACAACTTTAGCTGAGTTTTGTAGGGAGGAATTATAATTTCCCCTAGTGCTAATTCCCCCTACTACTTGACCTCATGGAAGATATACTCAGATAGTGGAGCACGAGGCTTGAGGTGGGGTGAGGTGCTTTTTATGCACACATGTGACCCCTTAAAAATGTCATTCCTAGGCTAGAGTGGAACATTGCATCTAGAATAGGTTTCTTGCTAGTTTTACACACTTACCTCATGCTGTTATCAACCTGAGCCGCCATTATAATTCAAACAAGAATCTCCCACATATATTTCATTGCATGTATATCCTAATATTGGAAGGTTAACACTCCTCACAACCACCCAGTCTAGCCCCAATTTACAATTTTTTTTTTGGAATATATATCCTGGCACTTCCTCTCATTCCGAGGATGGTATATAGGGTAAACCCAAATTATTTGGGGTACAGAGCAATCAACAATACATTTATTAAGAGGTCAACATGTCACTTGTGAGAATTGGTCCTAGGTGTGGAGGGATAACATTCCTCCTCAATTGCTTGGGCTAGATCCAATTGACTAAAATGCTTTTTGCAATATATATACTGAGAAAACCCAGGGAACTTTGCCTCATTTTGAGGATGACACCTAGGCTTAAGCAAATTCCTTAGATCCAAAGGCCATATCAACATGTCATTGGCGGAAATAGAACCATTGTAGGGAGGATAACAATCATTCCACCTAACCAGTGGAGCTAGACCCAATTGACATCAGATGTGTTTGTAGTTAGACAAAGGTGTAGGAATTTTGGAAATGAGTTTTTTGGTGTTTTTGGACGTATCACTACTTGTAGTGCTCATGAGCACGAGTATTTCAAAGATCTAGGTTTTGTACCCTAACTTGTATATTAGCTGTGGGGATAAAAATATTATTGGCCTGTTGTAGCATAGCCTGCATCATCTCACCAGTGAGTTTCTCTTTGGATACCAATAAAATAGATGGAAACCTATATAAGTAACATGATCAATTATACCATGTTTAAAAAAAATATTTTTTTCCACATTTGCTAAGGATTTGCACTGTTGGTGTAGCTGGATTATGGTGGTTCTAGTTCTTCAACACTATTGAACAAAACTTTATTTGGAAATTAAGTTGTTTACGATTGTCAAATATGACTGATCATTTGAAATTCTTTGCCATCTGTTGTTACTGATAGGGTATTTTATAATATTGTGCAATATGGTTTTCTATGCTTTATAGTGCGAGTATTTACTTGTTATGTTGATGTGTAGAGGATATGATATTCAAGTGGTTTTTATGTTGGTTTTTATGATAACATCTCAATGGTGATGGAACCCTTGCTTTGAATCATGCAAGGTTCCAATGGTGAATTGTGAAAGAGAACGCTTATTTTGGATTCTAACCACGAAAATTTTCTCAAAAGTCCAACCCATAGAAAAAGGTGAAATGTTGTATATAAATGATGTTTGTTTCTGAGCAGGAAGTCTTGTTAAAATTTGCAATATGATATATACTAGTGATTCTATTTTTGAAGCACGTTTTTTTATTGAGAGGCATAGTTTTTTTTCCAGTTATATTTCAAAATTTAAACCTGCTTGTTCCTGATGGTTTTACAAAGGCTTTTAGTGACATTGTATCCTTGTTGAATTAATGCTAGGGGTGCCTTGTTGAGAATAAGGGTATATTCTATGATATTGATGTCTTTTCTTCAATGTATTTCATTCACCATATGTTTGCATTGATGATGAAGTAACTCTGTGATCTTGATCTACATGGATAGCTCATTTTTGGTGTTGTTTGCTCATGGGTAGCATTGCATTTTTGAGCTATTTGGATTAATGATGGAGATGATCCCTGCTCATTGCTTCATGTGATCATGTGCTTCTTCAGAAGAGGTTGGCTAAGTAGTTGATCATTTTTTTGCCACCATAGATGTAGCATTCTCTTGTTTGTGTAAGAAATTATGCCTGAATTTAGGTTCTTACATTGTTCCATTGGTGATTGACATGTCTTCTTGCTAAAGTTGTTTTGGTTATGATCAAGTTTTGTGAAGTTTTAACGACGTTGACCCTCTTAGTTGCTTCGTGGTTAGGTGCATGTTCCAGGTCTTGAGCCAATAGGAATTGATCTTCTCTCGGTGAGGACAAACATTATCTTTTTTCTTCGGAATATGATCAAAGGATGTCTGCTAACAATTTTTCTTAATGCTGACAACTTCTCTGCTTGTTTCTTTGTTTTTATGCCACCATGTTCCCTACCAGAAAATGTTGTGCCTAGAGCCTAGTAGATGCATCACTACTCGTAGTTCTCAAGAGCATGAGTATTTCAAAGATCTAGGTTTTGTACCCTGACCTGTATAGTGGTTGTGAGGATAAAAAGATTATTGGCCTATTGTAGTGTAGCCTGCATCATCTCACTAGTGAGTTTCTCTTTGGTGATTGGTAAAATAGATGGAAACCTATATAAGTAACATGATCAAGTATACCATGTTTAAAAAAATATATATTTTGCGACTTTTGTTAAGGATTTGCACCATTGGTGTAGCTGGATTGTGGTGGTTCTAGTTCTTCAGGACTATTGAACAAAACTTTATTTGGAAATTAAGTTGTTTACGATTGTCAAATATGACTGATCATTTGAAATTATTTACCATCTGTTGTTAGTAAACATCAGTGTAACAAAGAATAGATCAAAGAAAAAACAAGAGAGCACTTACTTTTGAAATCATTCCATCCACCCACATCACTTCAATATCCCTGTTTTTGAGACCTATAATATTCCCAATCAAGGATAAATCTAATTCTTTGGTATCCATACCTACTTTAGCCTTACACATTCTTGAAGACCCTTGCTGGAAAATTTGCTCTGTAATTTTGGTCTCATTTACACATTTTGGCTTCAGTTCAATTTCTTTATCATCACCAGACTGATCCTCAAAGGCCAGACCAACCTTAGCTTTTTGTCTTTTTCTCAAAGATATATGTTTTAGAGATAGCTCTATTCTAATACAATACTCAGTTTTTGGCTCCATTTCACAATCTTTCTCAATGTTTGAATCATTTTTTGTTTTCATACAATTCTCAAGTGATGAGATGTTTTGACACACCTTATCATCAACCGATGATTCAACAACACCAGACACTTTTAGTAGCTCTGCAACAGATGGCAGTCGAATAACAATGTCCCCAATATAAGAATTGTAATCTGGGTGCTCAATTATCTCATAGACACTTACCACTTCTTCTTTGTCAAACTCTCTAGGGTCTTCCGGCTGCAACATAAGTTTCAACCACCTCACTATAGCTATGCGCTCTTTTGAATTGACACTTTTCACAGTTGCTACACGCTTTGACTCTGAATCTTCTACATCCTCCTCTGAGCCCTATATGTATATCTTGCTATGTGTCACATAAACGTTGAAAAGGTTCTGAACGATGAATGTGATGTGCAGCCATGGACATAGGGGAAAAAATTGGGAGAGCTCTGCATTAAGCTTGTTTTGAATACATTTTGAAAAGGTACATTTTATTTATGCTTCTATTTACTGTCGCAATAAATGTTGCAACATATTTCACTAAAAACTACTACACACTTTAGTTGAAGGTACCATTTCAAGCCTCAACCGCTACAATTGCTCCATTGTTGTCTCCCGATTATATTAAAAAAATTGCTAGAAACATAGGCGGCGACATAGGATGCTAGAGTGTCAGGTATTATATTGTTACATATTTCTTGGATGGGATTATTTTCATTGAAGACCTCATACCCACAAAAATTGTTCTTAAGAGTGATTGAAGAAAGGCGTGTATGTCAATTGACACCATAGGGAGGAAATTTTAAATTGTATAGAAAATGTGATGGTGCTGACTAGTACATTAAAGAACATCTTCTGCAAATGATTCTAGACATGTATCTCAGCCTCGATATGGTACGATATAAGGATTTCTCATATAGAAGAAAGCTCTAGTAGTCTTGGAAGTCAAGTTCAATATGCTACTAGTAACAAAGAAGGTTGGGTAAGCTGGAGGTTTACAGGTGACCTAGATTGGCTTGACATGTGTAGGCTTTACATATAGACAAAATAATAAGAAGTTAGTTGTCTTTGAAGTAAATTTCATTATACTTCCAATAACAGAGAGGTTTGAGTAAATTGGATTATTACTAGTGACATGGATTGGATTGATGTGGATGCCCTCAACTGTAGGCCTAATGGTTACACGACTTTTCATACACAATCCCTTGCTGCTCTTCCACAAGAACTTGCTTCCCTTCAATGTAGACCATATCCCTATGTTCTACCATGTTTTTTACTAGTTTGTAAATGACTTGTAGCTCTTCTCTCCAACTCTGTAAGCACACAATGAATCTAAAACACTCCATTCCTAGACATTGCTTGATTTCTTCTTAGCTTTTTTTGGTTGAAGAAATATATCTTATCTTATACAGAAAATATGTACAAAATGGAGAAATAAAATACGTAAAATATGTAGGGAGGATAACAATCATTCCACCATTGTAGGGAGGATAACAATCATTCCACCTAACTAGTGGAGCTAGACCCAATTGACATCAGATGTGTTTGTAGTTAGACAAAGGTGTAGGAATTTTGGAAATGAGTTTTTTGGTGTTTTTGGACGCATCACTACTTGTAGTGCTCATGAGCACGAGTATTTCAAAGATCTAGGTTTTGTACCCTAACCTGTATATTAGCTGTGGGGATAAAAATATTATTGGCCTGTTGTAGCATAACCTGCATCATCTCACCAGTGAGTTTCTATTTGGATACCGGTAAAATAGATGGAAACCTGTATAAGTAACATGATCAATTATACCACGTTTAAAGAATATATATTTTTCCACATTTGCTAAGGATTTGCACCATTGGTGTAGCTGGATTATGGTGGTTCTAGTTCTTCAACACTATTGAACAAAACTTTATTTGGAAATTAAGTTGTTTATGATTGTCAAATATGACTGATCATTTGAAATTCTTTGCCATCTGTTGTTACTGACAGGGTATTTTATAATATTGTGCAATATGGTTTTCTATGCTTTATAGCGCGAGTATTTACATGTTATGTTGATGTTTAGAGGATATGATATTCAAGTGGTTTTTATGTTGGTTTTTATGATAACATCTCAATGGTGATGGAACCCTTGCTTTGAATCATGCAAGGTTCCAATGGTGAACTGTGAAAGAGAACGCTTATTTTGGATTCTAACCACGAAAATTTTCTCAAAAGTCCAACCCATAGAAAAAGGTGAAATGTTGTATATAAATGATGTTTGTTTCTGAGCAGGAAGTCTTGTTAAAATTTGCAATATGATATATACTAGTGACTCTATTTTTGAAGCACGTTTTTTTATTGTGAGGCATAGTTTTTTTCCAGTTATATTTCAAAATTTAAACCTGCTTGTTCCTGATGGTTTTACAAAGGCTTTTAGTGACATTGTATCCTTGTTGAATTAATGCTAGGGGTGCCTTGTTGAGAATAAGGGTATATTCTATGATATTGATGTCTTTTCTTCAATGGATTTCATTCACCATATGTTTGCATTGATGATGAAGTAACTATGTGATCTTGATCTACATGGATAACTCATTTTTGGTGTTGTTTGTTCATGGGTAGCACTGCATTTTTGAGCTCTTTGGATTAATGATGGAGATGATCCCTGCTCATTGCTCCATGTGATCATGTGCTTCTTCAAAAGAGGTTGGCTAATAAATTATGCCTGAATTTAGGTTCTTACATTGTTCCATTGGTGATTGACATGTCTTCTTGCTAAAGTTGTTTTGGTTATGATCAATTTTTGTGAAGTTTTAACGACATTGACCCTCTTAGTTGCTTTGTGGTTAGGTGCATGTTCCAGGTCTTGAGCCAATAGGAATTGATCTTCTCTTGGTGAGGACAAACATTATCTTTTTTCTTCGGAATATCATCAAAGGATGTCTGCTAACAATTTTTCTTAATGCTGACAACTTCTTTGTTTGTTTCTTTGTTTTTATATCACCATGTTCCCTACCAGAAAATGTTGTGCCTGAAGCCTAGTAGATGCATCACTACTCGTAGTGCTCAAGAGCATGAGTATTTCAAAGATCTAGGTTTTGTACCCTGACCCGTATAGTGGTTGTGAGGATAAACAGATTATTGGCCTATTGTAGCGTAGCCTGCATCATCTCACTAGTGAGTTTCTCTTTGGTGACTGGTAAAATAGATGGAAACTTGTATAAGTAACATGATCAAGTATACCATGTTTAAAAGATATATATATTTTGCGACTTTTGTTAAGGATTTGCACCATTGGTGTAGCTGGATTGTGGTGGTTCTAGTTCTTCAGGACTATTGAACAAAACTTTATTTGGAAATTAAGTTGTTTACGATTGTCAAATATGACTGATCATTTGAAATTATTTGCCATCTGTTGTTAGTAAACATCAATGTAACAAAGAATAGATCAAAGCAAAAACAAGAGAGCACTTACTTTTGAAATCGTTACATCCACCCACATCACTTCAATATCCCCGTTTTTGAGACCTATAATATTCCCAATCAAGGATAAATCTAATTCTTTGGTATCCATACCTACTTTAGCCTTACACCTTCTTGAAGACCCTTGCTGGAAAATTAGCTCTGTAATTTTGGTCTCATTTACATATTTTGGCTTTAGTTCAATTTCTTTATCACCACCAGACTGATCCTCAAAGGCCAGACCAACCTTAGCTTTTTGTCTTTTTCTCAAAGATATATGTTTTAGAGATAGCTCTGTTCTAATACAATACTCAGGTTTTGGCTCCATTTCACAATCTTTCTCAATGTTTGAATCATTTTTTGTTTTCATACAATTCTCAAGTGATGAGATGTTTTGACACACCTTATCATCAACTGATGATTCAACGACACCAGAAACTTTTAGTAGCTCTGCAACAGATGGCAGTCGAATAACAATGTCCCCAATATAATAATTGTAATCTGGGTGCTCAATTAGCTCATAGACACTTACCACTTCTTATTTGTCAAACTCTCTAGGGTCTCCCGGCTGCAACATAGGTTTCAACCACCTCACTATAGCTATGCGCTCTTTTGAATTGACACTTTTCACAGCTGCTACACGCTTTGACTCTGAATCTTCTACATCCTCCTCTAAGCCCTATATGTATATCTTGCTATGTGTCACATAAACGTTGAAAAGGTTCTGAATGATGAATGTGATGTGCAGCCATGGACACAGGGGAAAAAATTGGGAGAGCTCTGCATTAAGCTTGTTTTGAATACATTTTGAAAAGGTACATTTTATTTATGCTTCTATTTACTGTCGCAATAAATGTTGCAACATATTTCACTAAAAAATACTACACACTTTAGTTGAAGGTACCATTTCAAGCCTCAACCGCTACAATTGCTCCATTGTTGTCTCCCGATTATATTAAAAAAACTGCTAGAAACATAGGCGGCGACATAGGATGCTAGAGTGTCAGGTATTATATTGTTATATTTCTTGGATGGGATTGTTTTCATTGAAGACCTCATACCCACAACAATTGTCTTAAGAGTGATTGAAGAAAGGCGTGTATGTCAATTGACACCACAGGGAGGAAATTTTAAATTGTATAGAAAATGTGACAGTGCTGACTAGTACATTAAAGAACATCTTCTGCAAATGATTCTAGACATGTATCTCAGCCTCGTTATGGTAGGATATAAGGATTTCTCATATAGAAGAAAGCTCTAGTAGTCTTGGAAGTGAATTTCAATATGCTACTAGTAACAAAGAAGGTTGGATAAACTGGAGGTTTACTGGTGACCTAGATTGGCTTGACATGTGTAGGCTTTACATATAGACAAAATAATAAGAAGTTAGATGTCTTTGAAGTAAATTTCATTATACTTCCAATAACAGAGAGGTTTGAGTAAATTGGATTATTACTAGTGACATGGATTGGATTGATGTGGATGCCCTCAACTGTAGGCCTAATGGTTACACGGCTTTTCATCCACAATCCCTTGCTGCTCTTCCATAAGAACTTGCTTCCCTTCAATGTAGATCATATCCCTATGTTCTACCATGTTTTTTACCAGTTTGTAAATGACTTGTGGCTCTTCTCTCCAACTCTGTAAGCACACAATGAATCTAAAACACTCCATTCCTAGACATTGCCTGATTTCTGCTTAGTCTTTTTTGGTTGAAGAAATATATCTTATCTTATACAGAAAATATGTACAAAATGCAGAAATAAAATACGTAAAATACGTAGGGAGGATAACAATCATTCCACCATTGTAGGGAGGATAACAATCATTCCACCTAACCAGTGGAGCTAGACCCAATTGACATCAAATGTATTTGCAGTTAGACAAAGGTGTAGGAATTTTGGAAATGAGTTTTTTGGTGTTTTTGGACGCATCACTACTTGTAGTGCTCATGAGCACGAGTATTTCAAAGATCTAGGTTTTGTATCCTAACCTGTATATTAGTTGTGGGGATAAAAATATTATTGGCCTGTTGTAGCATAGCCTGCATCATCTCACCAGTGAGTTTCTCTTTGGATACCGGTAAAATAGATGGAAACCTGTATAAGTAACATGATCAATTATACCATGTTTAAAAAAAATATAATTTTCCACATTTGCTAAGGATTTGCGGCGTTGGTGTAGCTGGATTATGGTGCTTCTAGTTCTTCAACACTATTGAACAAAACTTTATTTGGAAATTAAGTTGTTTACGATTGTCAAATATGACTGATCATTTGAAATTCTTTGCCATCTGTTGTTACTGACAGAGTATTTTATAATATTGTGCAATATGGTTTTCTATGCTTTATAGCGCGAGTATTTACTTGTTATGTTGATGTGTAGAGGATATGATATTCAAGTGGTTTTTATGTTGGTTTTTATGATAACATCTCAATGGTGATGGAACCCTTGCTTTGAATCATGCAAGGTTCCAATGGTGAACTGTGAAAGAGAACGCGCTTTTTGGATTCTAACCATGAAAATTTTCTCAAAAGTCCAACCCATAGAAAAAGGTGAAATGTTGTATATAAATGATGTTTGTTTCTGAGCAGGAAGTCTTGTTAAAATTTTCAATATGATAGAAGTCTTTGGGGATGATGCTTATGTGGCTAAATGATACATCTTGCTACTTATTGTTGGTTGGCCATGAGAATGATATTGCAGGTTACGGGTATGGATGCTGGTGACAAATGCTTATGGTGCAGATCATATATGGTGTACGATAGTTGCTGATGACTATCATGGTCTTGTTTAGATTTCTAGTCTTTGTTATAAAATTCATGAATATCATTTGGTGTAAAGGTCTTTCAAAGACCTAATTTGTACCCCCACTATGCATGGGAAGTATGATGTAATAATTTCTATTTTCAGTCATGTATAAACATTTGGCATACCCCCACTTGGTTGGGTGGATGAGTCAAAGAGGTGTATCCCCACTTAGTTGAGATATTGATGTATGTATGAGTCATTAGTGATAGGAAGGTCATACTCACTTAGTTGAGTTGTAGATTCATGTTATTCTTTTGAAAAATATTTTTGCAGACTCAGCATGTGCTCAGGGGGAGCATGGATGGATTGATACATCTTAGCATGTACAAAGGGGGAGCTCAATCAGAGATTTCAGCATGTACTCAAGGGGAGTATGGATAACAGAATGTATATCAAGGGAGACAATATCTTGGTCCACCCTTTGCCCTTGATGTCAAAGCGGGAGAGTGACTTGGTGTGGTTGTTGCCATCAAGTCCAAAGGGGGAGATTGTGGGCATTATGATATAGGTATGACACAAGTGTTGTCCTTGATGGAAACTCTCTTAGATGAAAGATCATAGTATAGCAGGTAAACAACAAGAATGAATAAAAGAAGGAATACACAAGTTCACCATTGACCAAGATGCGTATACACGTAGGTTCACTATATACAAAGTCGCATATATGAAAAGGTATACATAGGTTCACTATACACCAAGTCATGTATACACGTAGGTTCACTATATACAATGGCGCGTATAACGTACACACACACTTTCAAAGAAGGAAAGGTGTGTACATGTTGGAAAACTAAGTTTTGGTCCGCGGTATTTGGACCATGGTATTTTGGTATTGGTCCATGGTATTTGACCTGAGGTATTGACCTCACGTATTGGGTCCAAGGTATCGATCCTACATGGTTTTGGACCATGGTACTGAGAGAGGCCTAAACCTATATAAGGAGAAGAAGATCATTAGGCTAAAGTGCAAGTGTGCAAGTGATGAATATCTGATGAAGTGTGAGATCTAATATACAGGGTATGGGTATGTGATGCTTTGCTAAGGATGCCCCTATGTGGTGAATGAAGGTTGATGGACCGGGATCATGAAGACTAAAATGCATTATCATTATATGGTATGATCATGAATATTTCAGATCTGAATACTGATGCATGTCTTATCCTTTATATCTGATGATCTGGGTATGTCTGAAGTATAAAGTTGCAGCGAAGGTATAAGTAATTATTTTCAGATCTGTACGCTAGTTCCCTTTGGTGAAAGGGCATATACACGCTGGTTTGACACAACCAAGTAGCATATACATTATGAGATTTGATATTTGAGGTTGCTGTTGGCTCTAGTGGTTGTTGCAGTGTTCTGGATTCTGCTCCATGTTCTGGTGACTGTGTTTTGATGATAGGGTTTCAGTGATTCAGTTGTTGGGTGATTTAGAGATTGATGATGCATATATAATTGATGGTAATATTGTAGTGGTGATTGATTTTGTATTGATGGATCTAGTATGATCTAGCCTTCTGTAGGTCATAGCCTTCTGTAGGTCAGCGCCTATGTACTAGTAAATATATCGGCTAGTACAAGAGCTATGGGGTTGTAGCTCCCTTCCAGTAGAAGCTGGAGAATGAGAGAAGGTTGTAGCCTTCTGTAGGTGGGTGCCTGCATATTGGTATGAGTCTGCACCAGTACAAGACTGTACAAATGTTTTTCTTATCTTAAAGAAAACAACAGCAGGTGGTTTTTCTCCCGCATTGGGTTTCCACCTTATATCATGGTGTTCATGTGTGTCTCTTATGCGTGATGATCTGTTATGTTTTTACTACACCTGGTTACTATTTATATGGTTAATGATGTTCTGATGCACTGATTAAAGATCAACATATGATGAATTAAATGAATCATAATTTTGCTTGATATACGCTAGTTGCATTAAACACAGTTGCGTGTACACGTGAGTTCCCTTAATTGAAGTAGTGCATATGAATCTGATTATGGAAATAAAAAGTTATTGATTTGCTAATACTAATTTACCCCCTCCCCTCTCAGTATTATTTCCAACAACAGATTGTCTTAAACCTCTTTTCCTATGTTTTCTTTGCTATTATTTTGTTGTCTTGAAATTTCTTTTTCTCAATTTAGGCTTGCAAACATGACTTCACAACCTGTAACATGAAAACTAGTGATTCTAACTAGATCCTTTACTTAAAATGATCTCTCTACTATTTTATATCAAGGGAGAGATTTGGCAATGCTAAACTCTTTGGAATATGCATCTAAGACATGTCTATTAGTCATTTTTTTTGCATATGTTGGATATAGTAACATCGAGATTCAATGCAACTAAACTATAGGAAATTATTTTTAGAAATGATAGATTGTTTTATGCCAGATTCATCATTAAAGTTCTAAATTCAAATTTTCTACCAAGTCTTGTTTGTGGCAATTATTATATCTACAAGCAATTAGAGAACTTAAAATTTCTTTGTATGGGCTTTTCTGATGTTTCTTATTCCATGGTACAATTCTTCCATTCAAGTCAAACCAGTACTCGAGAAAAACTAGTCAAATGTTGGAAGTAGATATTTTCCACCATGGTACTCCTTTACCTCCTCAATATGGATTTTCAATTTTCGAACTTTTTAAGTTTTATGGTGTTCATCTCTCAATTTATTTTATTCTTTCAATTTTATCAAAGACTTGGGCATAAGCCAGAAAATTAAGAATATGAATTGAAATTAACATAATAAGTTTAAATCTATCGAGTATCTTACCATAGAAAAATTCACTCCTAATGTTTGTTCTTTTTGGGATATTCAATTTTTTTTATTGTTTGTTATTTCAGGTCAATGAAGGATGAGCATAAAAAGTACGCGTATGTACAAATGTATTATGCAAAGCTCTAAGTGAAATTATAAGGATCTCTTCCACTGAAGCTCTAAAGCACCTTGTTTTCCTTGGGTAAATTAAGTAAAATCATAAATGAATGATGCCAAAATATTTTGGAATCTAAATTCAAATGCATGCATTTCCCATTCAATTTGATCAGAATTGGGCATAAATAGTTGATGAGACAATCCAACATGATATGTATGAGGTCAATTGAAACATTTGAGAGAAACAGGGATAGGGTATTCCAATTTATGATCTGAAAATCACTCTTGAGTGACCTCAGTTAATTAATTAATGAATGAAGGTATTACAGACGCATGTGCTAGTGTGTGTCTATGTTATTTTAGGCAACGAATCGATCAGATTGCAAAATACACAAACTCTAGGAAAATGGAAAATAGTAAGAGAAACACAGTAAGAAAATACAAGAACACAAAAATTAATAAAGATTTCATCCTATCCCCCAGGGCTACGTCTCTGGTCTAGCTCTTAGTGGTGGCCTTCTTTTATTGTGTCTTTAAAGCAAAGAATTACAATGAGGAGCTTAATCTGAGTCTCCTAAAACATAATTGCTTGGCAGGGTGGTTCTTGGATTCCCCAAGCCACTAGAGTGCACAGACTCTTTTCCTTACCAGCTCTTGACCTCTCTAGTCTTCAATGGGAGGAGCCCAATGTGGTACTCAGTTCCCAACAGATCCTCTCAGGGATTGCTCAATGCTGCCTTATGCGGCAGGTCGGCTCGACTCTCTGTCTTTTCTTCTCTTTACTTCACTGTCTCTTCTTTTCTCTATCTTTTTCTTCTACTCTCTGGTTCTTCGTCTTGGTGCCCTCTGTTCTATCTATTCATGGCTTTAAAGCCAATCGATCTCATGACTACTCGCTTCCTCTTCCGCCCCCATCCTTGCTTGGAGTTCCCTGTCTCGGCGTCATCATCAATGGCTCACAGGGAGTGGCCACTTGTCCTCCTATGAACTATGCCAGCTCTTCCTTGTCGGTTTGGCTTTCCAATTTCATTGTGGAATGACTCATTCGCCACCTCAATGGTCAAATCAGATGTCAAAAGTCTCTCTGTTGCGGCTTAATCCCTTGTAAAATCCGATTTCTCCATCGGGTACAATCTCAGCCATTAGATCTGGAGCCCCCAGATCTGACATTATTCGCTCATTTCACACAATTGACTTGCTCGACCGTTAGCATGTGATGAGCAGCGGTTTTCTCTCTCCTCTGCCTGCCGTGCATCAGACGCTGAATCGAATCACTGGTTTTCCTCCAAATCCACTTACTGTTCAAGGGTACCCCCGATATACTACTAGTTTTGGAGCGCGGGTCCCCCTTTTAGCCTTTAGCGCTTTTGCCCATGGTTTTCCTGGCTTCCATGTGACCGAGTGCTCAGGGCCTTTCCTTCTCAAGAGGTTTTTCAATCACGCATCAGAAACAACGTCCTTTTCCTGATCTGGGCTCCCCAAGTGCGAGTTTGGCCTCCTACGTAGTCTCCATGGGCCTCGGTCAACGTTCTTTGAGCAAGGTACGTTCCTCGTTGGCTGCCAACTGCCACTGTTCAGAGGTCTTCCTGATCACTCTGTGCTCTTGAATTTGAAGTTTTGTCCTGATTTGATACAGTCATGTTTTTGTGAAAATTCTTCAAGGATCCAATTCGGATCATGCCCTTCCCACTGAAAAAGCTTTTGGACCACCAAAAGTTGGTTTTCAAGCATCGACTAAGTGAGGGTATAATTGTATCACTTGTCTAATCCCTATCCACTTTGCACTTCTTGGCTTTGAACCCTTGAGTCCAATTCTGAGGTATTCAACATCTCCCCTGCGCGTCGTCCTCACCTTCCTGTCTAAATCTATGTATTCCTACAATTCATTAAGATATTTAGGTAGCAGGTCATCAATAGAAGGCAATTGACTCTACTCTTCGGGATCCTCAATCAGTGAGGGTTCAAACAATCTCAAGCAATCTGCATTTATGACTGAGTAGATGTGCACGTAAGTGGGTAGATCAAGGTGAAAAGCATTTTCACCAATCTTCTCAAGTATCTTGAAATGTCCATACCTGATGGGCTTTAGCTTTTTACCTTCACCTTGCATCCCATCCTTGCTGATATACACCCAGACTTGGTCATCGACTTGGAAACTATGCACCATCCGATGCTGTCATGCCTTCCCTTGTATTTGGCTTGGCTCTTTTCCAGTTGTTCCTGTACTGCCTGGTGGATCTCCAGGATTTTTTCAATGAACCTAGTTGCCTTGTCCACGTCACTGTGTCCATCAACTGTGGTATCTTTACTAAAAACAAAATCCAAAAGAGACCTTGGTGTGAAACCAAAACAAGTCTCAAAAGGAGATCTCTGTGTAGAAGAATGTTTCGCTCTGTTGTAAGCATGCTGCACATAACACAAATGTTCATCCCAAAGCTTAGGATGTTTGTTGCAATATCCTCTGAGTAACTGGATCACCGTCCTATTAACTACTTTTGTCTAGCCATCAGTTTGTGGATGAAAGGTTGTGCTTTTCTTCAGTTTGGTATCCATCAGTTGCCACAGACTTGACCAAAAATTTCCCACAAATCGGGTGTCTTGATCAGATACAATGGAAGTTGGTAATCCAAAATGAACCCATACATGTTCAAAGAACAATTTTTTAGTTTGTTCAGCTGTAATCTATTTGTTACAAGGTATCAAAATACACATTTTTCTGAACCTATCCACAACAACATATAGATAATCATGACCTTTCCTAGATTTAGGCAGTCCAACAAAATCCATGGAAATACTTTCCCAAGGGCGAGAAGGAACTGGTAGTGGAGTGTACAAGCCTAGTTTTCTATTGCTGGGCTTGCTTTTAGCACACATAGTACACCCTCTTACATATATAGAAATTGTCTCGTTCATTTTTGGCCAATAACAAAATCTTTGGAGCTGTGAAACTGTTTTACGTACCCAAAAGTGACCTCATATCAGAGAAGTGTGTGCTTCTCTAATTATCTTTACTCTCTCAATTTGTGGAATGCAGAGTTTCACACAATGGTATAAGAGTCGGTCCTTTAAATGATAATCCAATTCTTCTACTTGTTTGCCTTGGCTTAAAGTTGCATATACATCTTTAAAGTCTATAACTTGAGCATATTGTTCAATGTAGCTTTCATGTAGCACAGAATTATGCTTAAGTATAGTACATGTATTTATAATGGGTCTAGATAACATGTCTGCTACTTTATTATGTATGTCGTTTTTATATCTGATGACTAAATGAAACTGTTGTAGAAAACCCATCCATCTGTAGTGTCTTGATAGCTGCAACTTAGTTTGGGAGTGTAGATATTGGAGTGGTTGATGATCAATATGTATTACTATCTCTTTGCCCATTAATTAATGTTTCCACTTTTTCACACTCTGAACTAATGCATACAATTCTTTATCATATGCAGGATAGTTAACTACTGTAGGATTAAAAGTCTCAGAATGATAACATACAGGTTTACTGTGCTGTGTTAGCACTGCTCCCATGGCATAGTCAGTGGCATCTGTTTGGATCTCAAATGGTCTTTCAAGATTAGGCAGTGCTAGTATAGGTGTTGTACTAATATTTTCTTTCAAGGTGTCCAAGGCTTTCTAATGTTTGCCTCCCCGCTGAAACACCTTGTTCAATCCTGTTAAAGCATGTAAGGGAGCTGCAATTGAGGAAAAGTTAGAAATGAACTTCCTCCAATATTGTGCTACCCTTAAGAAGCTTCTCACTTCTGTAGCAAAATTGGGTTTAGGCCAATTTACAATGACTACCACCTTAGAGGGATCTATTTTCAATTCACCACCCCCTACTATATGACCCAAATAATTTAGAGATGCTTTGCCAAATTCACATTTTGAGAGTTTAACATGAAGTTTTTCTCTTTTCAA
>APFE030447949.1:67696-87648 GCA_000404065.3 Pinus taeda | reverse complement strand
GCCTTAGGAAATGGAATTGGTGATGTTTTAATGTAAGAAGAAAGACCCATTGCTTTCGAAAGTTGTCCAATCAAAGGAAAGTATTTACACAAAGATATTTATGAGAAGGAAATGTTGGAAATACTACATGCACTTAATACATGGCGACCCTACCTAATGGGAAGACACTTCAAGGTAAAAATGGATTATGGTAGTCTTAAATACTTTTTAGAACAAAGATTATCTTCAGAAGGGCAGCAAAAATGGGTCACAAATATGTTGGGTTATGACTTTGAAATCATCTACAAAAAAGGGAAGAAAAATGTTGTGGCAAATGCACTCTCAAGAAAGGATGAGGATGTGGAAGCATTTACTTGCACCATTTCTATTATCCAACCAGATTGGGTAAACAAAGAAAGGGACGAATGGAAAAATGACGAAGAAGTATGGGAACTCATTCAAAAGTTACAACAAGATCCCAATACATCTGATACATTTAACTGGAAAAATGATTCGTTATGGTACAAAGATCGCTTATACCTATGTAATAATTCCCAACTCAAACAAAAGATTCTTATTGAATTTCACACCTCTCCCTTAGGAGGGAACTCAGGATTTTTAAAAACTCACCACAGGGTTAAGAAGGATTTTTTTTGGGATGGCCTTAAATTGGATATTCAAAAGTTTGTGGCTGAATCTTTGGTTTGCCAACAAAATATAGTTGAAACAATTAATACCCAGGTCTATTACAACCTTTATCCATTCCAAGCCAATGTTGGGAGGAGGTTTCAAAGGATTTTATCATGGGCTTACCCAAGTCTGAAGGAAAGAGTGTCATCATGGTGGTAGTTGACAGACTTACCAAGTATGCACACTTTTGTGCATTATCGAATCCATTTAAAGCCAATAGAGTTTCTACTGCATTTATGGAAACAATTCAAAAGCTACATGGACCCAAAGATTATTGTAAGCTACAGAGATCTCATTTTCACTGGAAATTTTTGGACATAATTATTTTCTTGTATTGGTACTTAGTTAGCTCATAGCTCATGTTATCATCCTCAATCCGATGGGAAATTGAGATAGTAAACAAATGTTTGGAAAGATATCTTCATTTCTTTGTATTTGATGAACAAACATAATGGGTCAAATGGTTGCCTCTGGCTGAATGGTGGTATAACACTTCCTTCCATACTGCAGCAAAAATGACCCCATTTATGGCACTTTATGGATATCATCTATCGTCCATCGCATCATATTGAAGAGAAAATTATAAGGTTAAATTAGTGGAAGATCACATCGAGCATCAACAACAAGTTCTCGAACTCTTAAAGGATAACCTTGCCTTGGCGCAGAATAGAATGAAACAGCAGGAAAATCAACATCACAGAGAAATAAGTTTTGATGTAGGTGATTAGGTATTCCTACGGCTACAACCATATAAACAAATGTCTCTTAAGCAAGATAAGAAGGATAATAAATTATCGCCAACGTATTATGGTTTGTACAAGGTGTTGAAAAAGATAGGTACTATGGCTGATCTGATATGATCATATACTAAAACTGATGTAGAATTGACTAGCCATTAGTGAGTTTGAATGATAACCGAAAGCATGGAAAACGAGGAAAACTACTAGAGAAGAACACTTTACGACAACTGATAAACCATAAGAAAGATGAAAAAACAGAAGTGTAAACAACGAAAACACAGATATACTAGATAGAAATATTGATTACAGAGTTTGTCCCTGATGGACTACGTCTTCGAGTCCGCTTTCAAGATGGGCGACCATTTTATTAGGAATGAGAGATAAGAAGTTGATTACACAGTGAAAATATTATATTGAATTTGCACACAGGAAATTTAGACGTCTCTCATCAGATAGAATTCTAAACCATCTTTCCAACGCCACTTACAGTTTCCAAATCCGACTCTGGATGCTCCAGAAACTTTGAAAACAAAATCGCCTCTATCCCTCCAGAACCTGCATACAAAACCTGAAAAGCACTCCTGCTATTCTTCAATGGACAAATCCTGCCTTTATAGGCCTGTAAATGCATAAAAACCACCTCTTCCTGATTTAGAGATGAACAAGCTGACTTCTGGGGTTGATTTGGTTGAGTTTAGCCACCTTAAGGCTTAGTCATGGTCTTCTAATTAATTAAAAATCAATTTTAACAATAAAATCCAAAAATAACTTTAGAAAACCCAGAAAACCACAAAAGATTTCTTAACCGGGCGGAGGTTTGATGACACCGCATGTGAACAGGTGGAGAAACCCCCGTGGTTAGGGATCCGACGGTTCCAGTAACTGCCCTCTAATTGCACGATGTTCTCATGACTGCGGTTGGCTGATGATTCTGGTAGCAGCTGGCGGTTCCTGATGGCTAACCTCTAACAACATTTACATGACCCTTCCTCCGGCTATTCCAATACAGTTTATTCTAGCGGTTAAGGCAGTTGTTAACTCCAACAGTTTATTGCAGTGTTCCCATAGACACAGTTGAGTTCTCATGGTTTCCGCGCGGTCAAGGCTCGCGGCTTAAGCGCTCGTCTGTCTGCCTGCTTACATGTAAATGGTCCCCATGCGGTTACAGTTGGTGGTCAGGAGATTGTTATTTGTCTTTATAATGTTTTAACATAGAAAATAGGCCGAGGGGTATTGTATTAGTTTTAGCACTAGGGTTTAGGACTTTAATGGTTTTCAATGTAGGATTAAGACTTAGGTAATGGATTAGTACATGTTTTGTAATGTATTAGGACTTTAATACATGGTTTTGATTTAGCTTAGGATTTGGATGGTTTAGCATAGGTTTATGAGCATAGGATCCTTTTAGGGTAACAAATGATAATAAGATAGCTAGGATTTAGGGTTTAGGTCCAAGCTTGGGTTTTAGGTTTCGTTTAACTATTCAAGACCCATGTCGACTCTGCACAGCGACATCGACGAAACTGAAACCTTTACCGAATGATCGACCCTTGTACTTCCTTGTGGTCTCTGTGCGACATTCATCAACATTGCACGACGATGACCATCACATCTTTGAAATTGACACTGGTGGTGACGACAACAAGACTATGTCATCGAACCGGTACTTTAACTTGAATCCTTTTACACAAGCAACTATAGCAACCATAAATCCTGCAAAGTCGAACGAAAAGACACATGTCGTCGACCAAACCTTGGCAGAACTCTCGATGTCATAAGTCGACAACCAGGTACAACACCACATCAAATGAACGCCACGAAACCATAACATTACCTGAACCTGATCATAACCAACACTGTCGATCTGTCGAAACTGAACTGAAGCGACGATGACACTGAATGAGACTGAACGACACCCATGAACGCTGATGACGACACTTCGAACACTTGTGCAATTGGATCGATGGATCCTCTTGGATCATTCCTCTCCACTTGAAAGCTTTTGGACCACAAAAGTTTGACTAATTAAATAGTCGATGAGGGTAGAACTCCCTCTCCTTCCATATTGACCTATCGATGTACCAATACATTGGATTAATCATCTGCATGCAATGACCCTGATGATCCTGACTATGATACATTTTGATTCAATGACTTGTTTCTTCCATCCACAGTATGTACAATTTGCGACAATGGGCAAACAACCTGTTATCAACATGGCAATTGAATTCTTTCCACGAAGAATCATGAGTTAGTGATTCAGAAACATCTTTGAAAACAATTTTTGTAGAACTTTGTTCAATACATCTGATGGGTATTAATAATCTACTTTCCTGAATAACTGAAATATTCAAAGACTCCTTTGATTTTGATTTCATATCAATTACTTGACTTGATTTACTTTCTTGTTGACTGATTACTAAGTGAATTTGCTGCCCATAACTCATCCAGTTGTGATGAAAAGACTGTTGAAACTTAGTTTGATTATGAAAGTATTTAAGTAATAGTTGATTTACTTGAATCACTATGTCTATTAACTAATATTTCCATTGACTAACACTTTCAATTATTGCATTAGTTTTCAAACCATGGTAAGGAAACTTTAGATCTGCTTTCGAAAATTCTTTGTCATGAAAACTTATAGACTTCCTCTCCACTTGAAGAGAGGCTTCATTACTTCTAAAAGCATGAAATGATGATGAAATACTAAAGAAATGTGACACTGAATTTTCACAATAATGACCTGTGCCCCTGAAACTAAAATTAAACATACCATCTGAAACAAGTCTCTGATTAGACTCACATGTACCATTCCCTGTAATACATTGCTGATGATGATAGCTTCTATAATTCAGTTGAATGAATGAATTGAGATTAATTTTGTCTTTAAGAAGATGTTCGTAGGACATTAAATGTATCTCATGTTGCTTATCCTGTTCATGTATAAGACTTCTTGGAAAAGAATTAACCACCTTAACCAATTGATCTATAAACTGAATCTCGCATCTTGAACAATCAACCTTATGTTGTTCCTTAATAACCATGAGTACATATTTACTTGAACTTATAAATTGCTTGACTTGATTTGAAACAATTAAATCCAAGTTTGATTTGAATTTATGTGCCCTTACAATAAATTCGATCCCTTCTTTCTTTAGGTGATATTTATGTTCTCTTTTGTAAAAGACTGCATCTCTATCATAAAGATAAGGACTCCCTAAGACAACTCCACAAATGTCTACTGGGACCACATCTAATTCCACTTCATCAATGTACTTAGATGTAATTGCAAATTTTAATAAAAAATGCTTTGTGACATGTATTTGAGTTGATTTATTAATCCAACCTAATGGGTATGGTTTTGGATGATTCTGTGTCTCCAATCCCAATTGATTAACTATATGTTCAGATATTAAATTTTCTTGTAACCCACTGTCAAACATTGTGTCAATCTTTGTATGCTTAGAAGTTATCCTTATGTGCAAGAGTTCAACTCGTTTATCCTCATGTGGAGGATTTATGTTTAAAGAAGATACAATAGATTTCTAACTTGAACCAGTATCAAAATTTTTACTTTTCATAACCATGGTGGTTATTCTCTGTTCATCACCTGAATCTGAATCAGGGTCTTGCTGGATTGTTGCAATGGCTTTCTTTTCATCCTTCGCGTTAAGGAACTTAAGTGTAAACAACAAAACCACAGATATACTAGACAACAATATTGATTACAGATTTCATCCCTGATGGACTACGTCTCCGGGTCCGCTTTCAAGATGGGCGACCGTTTTATTAGGAATGAGAGAGAAGAAGTAAATTACACAGTGAAAAGACCAGATTGAATTGGCCCACAGGCAATTCTGACCTCTGTCATCAGATAGCTTTCTGAACCAACTTTCCAATGCCGCTTACGGTTTCCAAATCCGACTCTGGATGCTCCCGAAACTTTGAAAACAAAATTGCCTCTATCCCTCCAGAACTTGCATACAAAAACTGAAAAACACTCCTCTTGTTCTTCAATGGACAAATCTTGCCTTTATAGGCATGTAAATGCATAAAAACCACCTCTTCCTGATTTAGAGTTGAACAAGCTGACTTCTGGGGTTGATTTGGTTGATTTTAGCCACCTTAGGGCTTAGTCATGGTCTTCAAATTAATTAAAAATCAATTTTAACAATAAAAACCCAAAATAACTTTAGAAAACCTAGAAAACCGCAAACAGTTTCTTAACCGAGCGGAGGTTTGATGACACCGCATGTGAACAGGTGGAGAAACCCCTATGGTTAGGGCTTTGGCGGTTCCGGTAACTGCCTGCTAACTGCGCGGTGTTCTCATGACTGTGGTTGGCTGACGGTTCCAGTATCAGCTGGCGGTTCCCGATGGCTAACCTCCAACAACGTTCACATGACCCTTCCTCTGGTGGTTCTAATACAGTTTATGTTGGAGGTTAAGGCAGCTATTAACTCCGACGGTTTATTGCAGTGTTCACACAGACACGGTTTAGTTCTCATGGTTTCCGCGCGGTCAAGGCCCGCGACTTAAGCACCCGTCTGTCTGCCTGCTCACATGTAAATGGTCCCCGCGTGGTTACAGTTGGTGGTCAAGGGACTGTTATTTGTATTTATAATGTTTTAACATAGAAAATAGGCTGAGGGGTATTGTATTAGTTTTAGCACTAGGGTTTAGGACTTTAATGGTTTTCAATGTAGGATTAGTATTTAGGTAATGTATTAATACATGTTTTGTAATGTATTAGGACTTTAATACATGGTTTTGATTTAGCTCAGGATTTGGATGGTTTAGCATAGGTTAATGAGCATAGGATCCTTTTAGGGTAAAAATTGATAATAAGATAGCTATGAGTTAGGGTTTAGGTCCAGGCTTAGGTTTTAGGTTTCGTTTAACTATTCAAGACCCATGTCGACTCTGCACAGCAACATCAGCGAAATTGAAATCTTTACCGAACTATCAACCCTTGTATTTCCTTGTGGTCTCCATGCGACATTCGTCAACATTGCATGACGACGACCATCACATCTTTGAAACTGATACTGGTGGTGACGACGACAAGACTATGTCGTCGACCAGGTACTTTAACTCAAATCCTTTTACACAATCAATTATAGCAACCATAAATCCTGCAAAGTCAAACGAGAAAACACATCTCGTCGACCAAACCCTACAGGAACTGTCGACGTCATAAGTCGACAGCCAGGTACAAAACCACATCAACTGAATGCCGTGAAACGATAACATTACCTGAACCTGATCATAACCAACACTTTCGATTTGTCAAAACTAAACTGAAGTGACGACGACACTGAACGACACCCATGAACGTTGATGACGACACTTCGAACACTTATGCAATTGGATCGATGGATCCTCCTGGATCAATCGCATACAAATTGGAGCTTCCTGTAGCTTCCCGAGTGCACCTAGTTTTCCATGATTCATGCTTAAAGAAGGTTATATGGGACAAGCTCCCAGTTCAAACAATATTTCCAAAACTTGATGAGGAAGGAAAAATCTTATTGGAACCTGAAGCATTCAAAGAAACAAGAACTCAACAACTATGTAATCGATCAATTTTAGAGTATCTCATCGAGTGGAAGAACTTACCATTTGAATATTCCACATGGGAGGATGAGAATTTTATATAGAAGCATCCATAACTACTCAAGTAGTGATTCCCCCATTACTATTGTCATTGTAGCCCTTATTTTTATTGTTGTGCCCCTATTATCCTCATATTGTTATTATTGTGCCCCATAGAATCCCACTATCATTATTGTTGTGCCCTTATATTATTATTGTTATGTTAGCTTTGATTATATTGTGACCCCTTAGACTCCTATATATAGAAAGGCGGTTTTTTCATTTGTATCATCCAAGAATTTTTCATTTGTGTAATGTAAAGGAGGTTTCCCCCTCGAAGAGGATGATTTTGAAGGCGCTGATCTATCTTTTCTTCTATTTTGTGAGCTAGTTGCATAAAAAAGTAGATGTAAAACCCCCTCCTAGGTCTATCCAAATTAACCATGCCAATTGGGGTAAACAGGAGAAGAGAGGCTACTATGATCATATTCAACCTCCTATGTGACCTTAAGGAAGTGGAATCAACGGAACATCACATACAATCATCCAACATCATCAACATAACCCTTAGGAGACAAGTCAGCGACTGAGACAACATGTCCCCGGGTTCCACTGTTGTTTTGCAGATTTTAGACCATAGTTGCTCTCATGGTATGGGCAACGGAGTGACCAGAAACCCAAAATCGCTCTCGTAGGCCTGCCTGCCAGCGACTATGGACCAAAATTGCCACTATTGTGCCAACAACCCTGGGATTTGATCCACTTTTCTAGCCTAGAATCTTGGCCTCTACCAAGAACTTGTTGTAACTTTCAGAATTCATGAAAGACATGATAAGAATGTTGATCAACCAAAATCAACCTGAGGACTAAGCTTGAGCATCCCCAACTGGGAATGACATTATGTCAAACACTTGGCATCAATGTAACCTATAGGTCTAGGATACAAGACAAAGCATAAATGATTGAAAACAACTTATGAAACATAAATAGAAGGATCACCTCCTTCTCCATTGAACTACTATAGCATCGATTAGGTCTTTCATCCATCCATTTAGCAGTTACAAGGAAATACATGAAATAACCATGACATAAATAAGTCACATAACCATGCTTATAACCAACATTAAACCATGTAAATATTAGAGATAAGGCAACAATTAAATCCACATATAAATCAATGCAAAAGTAAGATAACTTATCTTTTACTATTCATAGGCGAATCTGACTAGGTTCGGGACTTCCACGTACCACCCAACCATAGACATGGCTGAACCAAATCTCTCTTTCATCTAGTCACCCCCATGCCATATTCGAAGCATGAATGTGGGATCTCATAGAACAACCAATCCAAGAACAACCAAGGGAATCCAGAGGTTAAACCACCTCTACCCTCATCAAACCATGATCACACCAAAACTGGTGCTCCGATCACAGCCGAAAAGAACTTGGAATGACATCCAGAATCCATCACTATCCTTGAGGAATTTTTTGGCTCCTTGTCTCTCAGGCTTTACTGCAATCCAAGATTGGATCACTAGGCCCTAAACCGAGACTGCTCCCTCAGGCTTTATCGTGTATCCTGCCAAAACTGGTCAATGGATTCCTAGGCCTTTGGGAATGAACCTTGAGGCCACCTCCACCCCGGATTCCGAAATCCAACCGGCAATTCCAAATATCAAAACTGAGATCAACATCCCAACACACCATGGCATCTAGAAAAAGGCTAGGCTAGGCTGAAAACCACTGTCATAACTCGAAAAAACCATGCCAATGACAACAAAAGAACCATACACCAACATGAAAAGCCATGCACGTCCAAACCAATTAGGAAATAACACATGCAAAATGTTACCTGCAAGTATTCCTATTGAAGCTGCTTGGATCCTACTTTACTTTCCTTGAACCTTACTTTCCTTTCGTTTCCTTGATTTTCCTTCCTTGATCCAAATCTAGAGTGCTCCAAGACTCTAAGTGACCAAGAGTGAGAGAGAGAGAGTGAATAATGAGAGAGCTTCCAAGCTAATTCTGACAAAAGGTTCAACTGAAAAAGCCATGAAATGGTCCTTAGAAACCTTTTTGTTGACGAGGCCTCTAATTTCTTCATATTCCATTATTTTTTTTCATTTTCCTCCTCATGTGTAACCTATGAACTTTCACCATACTTTTCTACTAATTTCCTTTATTTCATAAATAAATGTGGCAAAAATGACTTTTTTCATTTTAATTCCTTTGCCTTAGCCTTTGCCAATTTCCTTAGCCAAAGCACACATGCAGTGATACCCACTAGGATATCATTTCCCAACATTCAACTTGGAATACATGTCCCTTACCCATGGTTTTATTTTGCCTTATTAAATTTTATTACATGAACTTTTCACCAGGGTTGTTACAGACCCCCCCCACTGGGGAAAACCATCCTCGGTGTTAAACCACATCATGACCTCAACAAAACTGTTGAAAATAAAACATACTGCCTATGGAGATTTATAACTTAGCTTGTTGCAATATTTACAATGAAATACCTGCTCAAAAGCAAAACATCATGACAACATACTGCATAGTGGAGCTTTATAACACAACTCATTACGATATTTACACCCATATACATATACATATACCAAAACATCAACAAAAAATATGCCAAAACCAACATCAAACCAAAAATTCTTTGCCTCAACCAAGAAACAATGAAGTATATAGGGCCCACATCTGATCTACCATCTCCCATGTAGCTTCTTTAGGCCCAAAGCGCTTCCATTGCAATTTAACTTTCTCTATGGCTCCGTTCTTGAGCATGAGATGTTTCTGTTGCAGTATGCATTGAGGCATCAGCTAGAACTCTCCTTCTTTCTCCAACTATAATACAAACCAATCAATAACATGATAAACATCCTTTCTATACTGCTTAAGAAATGAAATATGGAAAACATCATGGACTTTCACTGTGGGACGCAGTGCAAGCCGATATGCCACTAGTCCAATCCTCTCAAGGATCTCAAAAGGCCCATAATACCATGGTGACAACTTGACACATGAACCAATCCTCAAAGAGATTTTCTTGGGCTTGATGCGCAAAATACACATGCTCCCCAACCTTAAACTCTTTGAATACCTTATGATGATCCACATAACTCTTCTGGTTATCCTGTGCTACTTTTGTATTCTTATTTATAACCTGCATTTCCTGTTCCATGTCCGTCAACATGTCCGGTCCAATAAGAAACCTATTCAATGGATCACTCTAGCTAATGGGAGTATTACAACTCCACCCATACAATGTCTTGAAAGGACTCATCCTCAATGACTCCTGGTAACCATTTTTGTATGCGAACTCAACCAAAGGAAGGTACTCTTCCCATTTCCTTTGCTGGTGCATCACATACATCCTCAGCATATCCTCCAAAATCTTGTTGAGCCTCTCTGTCTCATCATCTGTCCGTGGATGATAAGTTGTACTGAAGGCCAAATTTGTACCCAAACCTGCAAATAGCTCCTTCCAAAACTTGGAAGTGAACTTTGCATCCCTGTCCAACACAATCTTCTTTGGAACACCATGTAGTCTCACTATCTCTCTAATGAACACCTGTGCTACCTCACTGGCTAAATATGTAGTCTTTACCAGAATGAAGTGAGCTACCTTGCTCAACCTGTTAACCACTACCATAATAGAATCACGTTTCTTCACTATCCTTCGAAGACTTGTGATGAAATCCATGGAAATGACCTCCCATTTCCATTTTAGAATCATAATAGGTTGTAGTAGTCCACCTGGATGATTTCATTCCCCCTTTACCTGCTGACAATCTAAACAGCTAGCCATGAACTTAGCCACTTCCTTCTTTAGATTCGGCCAATAGTAGAACTTATTAACCACCGTTAATGTCTTTTGATATCCTGGATGACCTGAGTATGGCTTGAAGTGAAACTCCCTCAAGGTAACATTCTTAAACTCATTGTAATTCGGTATATAGATCCTATCTCAAAATCTCACCAAGCCATCTTCCGTGAGATGGTAGTTTTCATCCTGATCACCTATACCTATACCTGTACCTACACCTGTACCTATACCTATACATGTACATGTACCTATACCTATACCTACACTCTATTGTAATATGTGCATGATCTCCATGTATTTGTCATCCTGCTGTCCTGCCTGCAAAATCCTACCCTATAACTCTGTCCCATAAGAGATGATAGCTGCTACATGATTTACCTGTACCTTCCTGCTAAGAGCATCTGCAACCTGGTTCTCCTTCCCTTTGATGTATCTGATCTCGAAGTCGAACTCACTAGGGATGGACAACCATCTAGCTTGCCTCACATTTAGATTCGGCTGGTCAAATAAATACCTCAACCCACTATGATCAATCATCAGTTGGAAGATCCTACACAAAATATAATGTCTTCACATCTTCAATGCATGTATAATCACTTCTAGCTCAAGATCATGTGTTAGATAGTTCTTCTTGTGCTCATTCAATTTCTGTGACTCATAACACACTACTTATCCTTCTTGCATGAGAACTCCACCAAGTCCTCTCTTGCAAACATTTGTACATACTACAAACTCCTTGTATGGATCCACAATCTTTAGCACTGGTGCATGTGTCAACAAATTCTTAAGATTCTCAAAGATAGTCTCACATTTTTCTGTCCATCAATACTTCTTACCTTTCCAATGCAATGATGTGATAAGATATGCAATGTGTGAGAAGTTCCTCATGAACCTCCTGTAGTAACCTGCCAATCCCATGAATGATCTTACCTCATCCACATTCTTAGGAGTTGCCCATTCCATGATGGCCCTTATCTTTTCTGGATCTAATATTATGCCTTCCTTGGAGACAACATGTCCCAAGTAATGTACCTCAGTATGAAAGAAGCTGCACTTGTTAAGCTTAGCATACAACTGATTCTCTCTTAGCAATCTCAACATTGCTGCTAAATGTTTGACATGTTCTTCCTCATTTTTAAAATATACTAGTATGTCATCAATGAACACAATAACAAAATTATTCAAATATGGATGCAACACACTATTCATCAAACACATGAATGTAGCTGGAGAAATAGTTAAATCGAATGGAATAACAACAAACTCGTAATGCCCATACCTAGTCCTGAATTCAATCTTGAAGATATCCTCTTCCTTGATGTGTACCTGATGGTATCCCGATATCAAGTCGATCTTAGAGAACACTGCTGCTCCCTTTAACTGATCAAATAAATCATCAATCCTTGGAAAGGGGTACTTGTTCTTGATCGTTACCTTGTTCATCTGCCTGTAATCAATGCATAATCTAAGAGTACCATATTTATTCTTTATGAACAACAATGGTCGCCCCAGGGTGGTACACTGGGTCTGATGTATCATTTGTCCAACATTTCCTTTAATTGAAACTTCAACTCTACCAACTCAGGTGTGATCATCCTATAAGGTGCTTTCGATGCGGGAGCTTCCCCTGGAACCAACTCAATAGAAAATTCTACCTCCCTATGAGGTGGCAACTTTGAAATGTCCTGAGGAAAGACATCCCGAAACTGCTGCAAACCTGGGTGCCAGCTCAACACATCTGCATCCTCAACCTCCTTACCCTTGTCACTAGAAATGTGTACAGAAAACATTACACAACCCTTTTTTCCGCTACACTTAGCCTACATAGTGGTAACTATCCTCACTGATGGAGGCTTCATCTTTCCCTACAAAGTCCTCTTATGACCACTATCATTCACACATTCAATAGCCTTATTGAAGCAATCCAATTTTGTTATTTGAAGGTATAGCCAATCCATACCCAAAAGCATACTATACGAACCCAATGGAAACACATTCAAATGTGTTGTTATAGGCATACCATTTAACTCAAACGCGTAAGCTCTTATCCAATGGTGAACTCGCTTATTTGTACATGTAGTCAACTGCACCAACCAAGATTTGGCATGCGCTTCTTTTCTCAAACCACACTTATCCACCAGGTCAAGAATAATATAACTATAGTTAGATCCAGGATCAATCAAAATAGAAATAACTTGATCACAAAGCTTACCGTGCATCTCAATGATCGATGCCTGATGATTTGCCTACTTGTTGTCCACAACTACATAGATCTGAGGAATGCTATGACCAACATCACCAATTGTATGAGCCTCCTGAGCACTGTAGATCTGGGGTCTACCACCACTCTGATACTGCGGACAATCCATCTTACGATGATCCTTACCACATACCCAACACTACAATGGTTCTCTACCACCACCTCTAATTTGATGCTTTTCATGTCCCTTCTCAGCTGCATTGAATCTCTTGTAAGTAACTAAATTATCTTTCTCACTTGCATCTTGAGGTCTTCCTCTCTTTGGTGGCCATTTTCCTTTAGCTTCCTCATTTATCTTTAAGTCATGCTTCAACTCAACTTTATGCTTCGACTGCTCATAACGATGCTTCAACTTTCGTTGGCCTCCTCCAACGATCTAGGATCATCGAATTCAATCTGGTCTTTGTATGCTACTTGAAATCCACTAATGAATCTCATAACCTTGGCCTTTTCCTCTCTGAGGTAAGGCACATATCTCAAAAACTCCAAAAATATGCTAGTATACTCCTCATCTATCATAGAACCCATTTGAAACTCATAAAACTCCTTAGCTCTGTCATCATAGTACCTCTATGACAAGTAATTCTTCTTGAATATCCTTTCAAATGCATGCCTAGTCAAATCATCTTCATCAATACCTTTAACATTCTTCATGTCTTCCCACTAGATATTCGCTTTACCTTTGAGATTGAAAAGGGTTATCCTTGCTTTCATGTTTTCAGAATAATCACGCAATCTAAAGAATTTCCTCATGCCAAGAAACCATGCTTTTGCATCTTACAATTTCTTCATTTCTCCATCAAAGGTAGGTGGATTTTATTTCTTGAACTCATCTGTCAAGTATCCCCTATCACTCGTCCTGTAAGATGATAACGATGACAATCGTGATACTTGTAGGAACCAGAACTAGAATAATATTTGTGCCCAACACCTCTCCTATTTTGAGTGTCCAACAACCTACCATCTCTGATCATTTCATATCTATCAAAATTGTGATCACCATAAGACCTGTGTCTACTAGGAGATCTGTTGACATATGCCTCGTTAGTTCTATCCTCCCGTCCATGGCTGATCTGAAGTGGCCCTTGCTGCTACAATTCTGACAAACTTTGAAGTAGTATCGCATTCATCTCTACTTGTTTCTCTTGTGCCTGCATGATTTTGTCATTGTATGCTTTGAAACTCCTTATTTCTTCCCTCAGGATTCTCCATGTGTCTACCAAATCAGAAGAATTCCCTACACCACACTGCCCCTTTGATTCATAGGGAGATTCTATGTAGTCTACCACCTTGCTAGCCATCTGATCTCTTTCCTGCAAGGCATACTATGTCAACTAAACCAAATCACCATAAATCAACATACCTTAGCATAAATAGGGGAGGATACCTTGTCTACAAGATCATCAATTCAGCGTGATGCATGTACAACATAACCATAATAACATATATACATATATCAATAAGTGCATCAACACATAACAATCATTCTATCCATGCCTAGTCACCAACGCAAGGCCATATCAACAATGCATGCTATGCCCTCACGCATGACAACAACCATTACTCCATTATACACATTGCCTCATGCAACTATCAACTTGCATAAGCAATGCCTAATCAACTACACATTCAGATAACTGCATGTAGTTGAGCATAAGCGATTAGTTCTTGTAATAAACCTACAAGACTGATACATGTAACCAAATAACAAAGAATGAAACCCAACATACAAGGATGTAATCAAGCTACATATATTCATATAACCAGTCATATACTCATGATGATGCATTCCATAAAACTGACGTCAAGTTCCTCATGATAAATTTACTTCTACCATGAATCAATATGATGCAATGCAACAAGAACATGGAATGCAAGTGTAAGAGACACACACGTAATTGACATGCATGCATTACCAACACATTCACCCATATCTGTAGAATTAGATATGACCTAAAGAGAGCGCAACCATGCTTTGATACCAATCTGTAACACCCCATCCCAGGTCTACCCAAAGTAACCATTCCAACTAGGGTAAACATGAGAAGAGATGCTACTATGATCAGATTCGACCTCCTATGTGACCTTAAGGAATTGGAATTCGACGGAAAATCACATACAGTCATCCAACATCATCAACAACCCTCAGGAGACAATTCAGCCACTGAGACAACCTGTCCTTGGGTTCCACTATTTTTCTGCATCTCTTAGGCCATAGTTTCTCTCATGGTATGGGCAAGGAAGTGACCAACAACCCAAAGTCGCTCTCACAAGCCTGCCTGCAAGGGACTATGGACCAAAATTTCCAGTTTTGTGCCAACGACCCCAGGATTTAAGCCACTCTTCTAGCCTAGAATCACGGCCTCTGTCGAGAGCTTGTTGTAACTTTGAAAATTCATTAAAGACATGATAACAATGTTGACCAACCAAAATCAACCTCAGGACTAGGCCTGAGCATCCCCAATTGGGATTGACATTCTGTCAAACACTTGACATCAATGCAACCTACAGGTCTAGGATACAAGACATAGCATAAATGACTGAAAACAACTTATGAAACATAACTATAAGGATCACTTCCTTCTCCATTGAACTACTATATCATCAATTAGGTCTTGCATCCATCCATTTAGTAGTTACAAGTAAATACATGAAATAACCATGACATAAACCAGTCACATAACCATGCTCATAACTAACATTAAACCATGTAAATATTAGAGATAAGACAACCATTGAATCCACATATAAATCAGTGCAAAAGTAATATAACTTAGCTTTTACTATTAATAGGAAAATCCAACCAGGTTTGAGACTTCCACGTACCACCCGATCATAGACATGGTTGATCCAAATCTCTCTTTCATCCAGTCACCCTTGTGCCATATTTTAAGGATGAATGTGAGATCTCAAAGAACAACCAATCCAAGAACAACCAAGGGAATCCAAAGGTTAAACCACCTCCACCCTCATCAAACCGTGATCACACCAAAATTGGTGCTCCGATTACAACTGAACAAAACTTGGAATGCCATCCAAAATTCATCACTATCCTTGAGGAATTTTTTGCCTCCTTGTCTCTCAGGCTTTACCACAATCCAAACCCGGATCACTAGGCCCTAAACCAAGACTGCTCCCTCAGGTTTTACCGTGTATCTTGGCAAAACTGGTCAAGGGATTCCTAGGCCTTTGGGAATGAACCTTGAAACCACCTTTGCCCCAAATTTTGAAATCCATCCTGCAATTCCAAAGCTTAAAACCGATATCTACATCCCAACACACCATGGCATCTAGAAAAAGGCTAGGCTAGGCTGAAAACCACTGTCATAACCCAGAAAAACCATGCCAATGAAAATAAGAGAACCATACACCAACATGCAAAGCCATGCATGTCCAAACAAGTTAGGAAATCACACATGCAAATGGTTACCTACAAGTATTCCTACTGAAGCTGTTTGGATCTTGCTTTCCTCTCCTTGATCCTTGCTTTCCTTTCCTTCCTTGATCCAAAGCTAGAGTGCTCCAACACTCTGACTGACCAAGAGAGAGAGAGAGAAAGTGAATAATGACAGGGATCCTAAGCTAAGATTGACAAAAGGTTCAACTGAAAAAAGCCATGAACTAGTCCTTAGAAGCCATTTTATTGACAAGGCCTCTAATTTCTTCATTTTCCATTATTTTCCTTCATTTTCCTCCTCACATGAAACATATGACCTTTCACCTTACTTTTCTCCTAATTTCCTTTATTTCATAAATAAATGTGCCAAAAATGCCTTTTTGCCTTTTAATGCCTTTGCGTTAGCCTTTGCCAATTTCTTTAGCCAAAACACACATCCAGTGATGCCCACTAGGATATCTTTTCCCAACATTCAACTTGGAATACATGTCCCTTACCCGTGGTCTTATTTTTCCTTATTAACTTTTATTACGTGAACTTTTCACCAAGGCTATTACAGTAGAAGATATCAACACTTTTTTTCATCCTCTCTTGCATGATAGATCTTTTAGACTGCAAAATGGGTGTGAGGCCTTCATAGGCTCAAGGGGAGTATATGGCACATCCTTTTTTTTTCATATAGTTAGTTTGTGATATTATTGATGCTTATCTCTTTGATTATGTTTTATTGATGATGGATTTTTACTACTGATGTTGTATTTACGAAGGTGTGATCAAGAAGAGAGATGGAACATGTTCAGGGGGGACACTTTATATGCTTCCAATATTTTGATCGGTGTGATGGAACCATGGTTCCTTGGAGGAGTTGGATATGCATCTCATACTATGTGCTCATATGTTACAAATGTTTATATTTTGATTATGCATGGATTATTTGCTGCTCATATGAGTTGTCATGTAGTTGGAAAGTATTATGCATTGTGGGTTGATGATTTTATGCATGTGTTTCTGCCATAGAGATTAGTACGATAATGGTGCATGATTCTTATATTTATGATGGATCTGTTTCATATTCATGTTGTTGTTACATATATGATGCTTATGTTTTTTAGTATGGTTGTGTTGAGAAATCTAGGGCATCAAGATTAGGTGATTTCTCTATTAATGACAACTTCTTGTGAATGCTTTTTACTTCAATAGACTATGATATTCTATTTAGTTATATTATTATTGTGTTATTATTCATCAAACATCTATCAAACCATAAAAAATAAAGAGACAAGAGACACCAAATGTAGCCTATCAACTAGGGCTAAAACTTCTCCTACTTGAGAGGAAAACACAAATGGATTATTCTTCTTATAGAGACTTCAATTGACGAATACCAAAACCAAGACCCTTGACCTAATTACCTCTCCAATACCAAGACACAAAGCTTCCTTGAAAAGTTTCTTTGAGTCAACGATAGTCAACCATCTTATTTCTTCCTCCTTCTCGACTACCTTTCAAAATTTTGTCCCTTTGATTTAGGCTTGCAATCTTCGACCCTAATTTAGAAACCCTAGTTGCAAGTTCTTGGAAAGTGTCACCTTCTAGAAAATTCCCCTGATTTATTTGCTTAGGATAGAGTCTTCTTCTATCTTAAATTGGCTTCTACTTTGACTTTCCCTTCAATAAATTCAGTTACCCAAGAGTATTGTAATTATTCTCAATTTCTTCTTCAATAAATGATCTTCCTCTTCTTCACATGTGTGATATTAAAGTGACCCAAAATAGATACAAAAAATGATGCTAAATACTTCACTTTTACTTTTTCTCTCTTTGTTGACGATGAGGCTCCTTCCCAAGTGATGTTTTCACTTCTTGTTTCAGACTTGTTCTTGACCAATTTGATTTCTTCTAAATGGGAGTCGAGCTGCCTATATATAGTGATTTTCCCATGCATCTAAGATGACTTGATATGGATCTAGGCTGAAATGTCCTTTGGAGAGGTTTCATTACTCCTTCTTGAATCCGACTTATAGGAGGTGCTTTTTCTTGGCCTTGGAGGGCCTTCTTATTCATTTAATGACTCATAAACAAATTTAACATGCCCAAGAAGGGTCCTTCATACATGGCATTGACTCAATTTGACTTTATGACCAATCCTAAAGGCTCAGAATGGGATCATTTCCTAAAAATAAAATTCATTACTCATGAAACCCATGAGACAAGAATTACAATAATAATTTTTATTTTTCTTCTTTGCATCAATTACATAAAATCATAATTACACATGCCATTATAAAGAAAAAACCTAGTTACACTTTTCAACACTCCCTCTTAACTAGGGAGGTATTCATAATGGTACTTGGTCATTCTCAATCTAAAGAATTCTCATAAGAAGAGTCGAATTGGTAACCCATCTATATAAAATCATATCAACCAACATTGCTACATAGAAAGGCCTTGACTAATAAATAATGGTACTTGGTCATTCTCAGTCTAAAGAATTCTCATAAGAAGAGTCAAATTGGTAACCCATCTATATAACATCATATCAACCAACATTGTTACATAGCAAGGCCTTGACTAAAAACTCTATCTCTCCATAAGATATGAGCTCAGTGTTAGTGAGATCAATGATGTATAGACACTCTCATAATCGTCTCTCTCGGAACATACCCCATCCAGGTTCTTAGGGTGTGTTCCACCAGGACTGTTCTTATCTTCGATTCCCACTCAAAGAATATCAGTCCTCTATGACTAATATTATCTTGGATGCCCTAACTCATCCTCAAAGATCATCAAATGCCATATGTTTACCCAATCCTCCATTATGTCTTCCCCAGTAAAGAAAAGAATGACATGTCTATCTCTCCCTCTTAATTATGGGGGACATACCTATTTCAATGAAGGAATGTACTTATTCCTACAAAAGGAATGTACCTAATCTTCCTCTTGGATTAGGAATTTTTCTTCCAAGTTTTTACCAAGTAAGAAACTTATTTCCAGAATCCCTCTTAATTAAGAACCTACAATATATCCCCAGGTGGAGATGATGGGACAACTAGCTGCTTGAACAACTCTTCCTCACGATGTCATGAACTTATTTTCTTTATTTAGGAGTCTTCATGTTTTGGGACTTCTTAGGGCACATACCATCCATCACTTTCATACAGGAGCTAGTCATTGTTGGCATTATGGTTCTGGTATGATTTCAGATGTTGTACTTGATGGCAAACTCCCATGGCATGGCTCTCATTTTGATGAAAATAAAGAAGTACGCAGGAGAACAGTTCAGAAGGTGCGTACCCGCAGGTATGCCGAGCAGGGACCGCGTCCAAATACGCGGGTAACCCATTTATGGGGTGCGTACCCCAGTGCACACATTCCAAGGCAGTTAAGTGCCCACCCGTGGGGTTTCTCAGTGGTATTTAGCCAACTGTATTGGGTTATCATGGTTTTGGCCCG